>NDXB01015812.1:91033-145843 GCA_002631895.1 Agapornis roseicollis | reverse complement strand
GCCCCCTTCAGATACTGGAAGGCTGCTATGAGGTCTCCATGCAGCCTTCACTTCTCCAGGCTGAACAGCCCCAACTTTCTCAGCCTGTCTCCAGTCCCCTGATCATCCTCGTGGCCCTCCTCTGCACTTGTTCCAACAGCTCCATGTCCTTTTTATGTTCACCAGAACTNCAACTTTCTCAGCCTGTCTCCAGTCCCCTGATCATCCTCGTGGCCCTCCTCTGCACTTGTTCCAACAGCTCCATGTCCTTTTTATGTTCAGGACACCAGAACTGCACACAATGCTCCAGGTGAGGTCTCACAAGAGCAGAGTAGAGGGGCAGGATCACCTCCTTCGACCTGCTGGTCATGTTCCTTTTGATGCAGCCCAGGATACGGTTGGCTTTCTGGGCTGCAAGCGCGCACTGAAGCTGGCTCATGTTCATTTTCTCATCGACCAACACCCCCAAGTCCTTCTCCACAGGGCTGCTCTGAATCTCCTCTTTGCCCAACCTGTAACTGTTACTGGGATTGCTCTGACCCAGGAGTAGGACTTTTTCTCTCCTTTCCATCTATACCCTCTATACCCTCTATACCCCTCTTTGCCCAACCTGTAGCTGTGCCTGGGATTGCTCCACCCAGGTGTAGGACCTTGCACTTGGCATGGTTAAACTTCATGAGGTTGGCATCAGCCCACCTCACAAGTGTGTCAAGGTCCCTCTGGATGGCATTCCTTCCCTCCAGCCTATCGACCGAATCACACAGCTTGGTGTCATCAGCAAACTTGCTGAGGGTGCACTCAATCCCCCTGTCCATGTCAGCAACAAAGGTATTTAACAAGACTGGTCCCAATATCGATCCCTGAGGTACATCACTTGTTACTGTGTTCCCCCTCTAAGTATTGAAAAGGTCTCCCTGGAGCCTTCTCTTCTGAAAAAGCCCAACTCTCTCAGCTTGTCTCCATAGCAGAGGCACTCCAGCCCTGTGAGTATCTTTGTAGCCCCCTCCGGACATGCTCCAACAGGTGCACATCCCTCTTTCATTGGGGATTTCAGAGCTGGATGCAGGACTGCAGGTGAGCAGAGCAGAGGGGCAGGATCACCTCTTTTGACCTGCTGGTCACGCTCCTTTTGATGCAGCCCAGGATACAGTTGGCTTTCTGGGCTGCAAGCACACACTGCAGGCTCATGTCCAGCTTTCATCCACCAGTATCTCAGCATTGCTGTTCTCTATCCCTTCACTCCCCAGCCTGTATTTATACCGAGGATTGCCATGACCCATGGGCAGGATCTTGCTCTTGGTCTTGTTGAACTTCATGAGGTTTGTACAGCCCATTTCTCAAGTGTTCAAGGTCCCTCTGGATGACTTCCCTTCCCTCTTGTGAATGAAGTACACCACTCAGCTTGGTGTCATCTGCAGACTTGATGAGGGTATACTCAATCCAAATGCCTGTGTCACTGATGAATGTAAAAACACAGATCTTTGAGGACATCACTTGTAACCAGCTTCAATTTGGACACTGAACCACTGACATGGCCATCTGACTAGTTTCTTGTCCATCTAACATTTCATCGGTCAAACCCATGTCTCTCCAATTTAGCAGTAAGAATGTTATAGAGGATCAAATCAAAGATCTTACAGAAGTCTAGGTAGATTACATCTGTAGCTCTTCCCTTGTCCACTGATGCAGCTAGTCCATCCCATAAGACCACTAGATTAGTCAGGTACAATCTGCCCTTGGTAATGCTATCTTAATCCTAAACCAAAATCTTACAACTAAGCCAAGATTCATTTGTATAATAAGAAAGTTGGGATTCTCATGATTTCTTATATCTAATTTAGATGCCTGGCATCTGCTAGAAATCTAAGCAAAACTGTGGACACCTTCAAAAGGTGATAAACAGCTTTCCTACAATGGTTGAATTACTACCTTGTTCTAGCTATAGAGACTTTGTATGAATAACTTTGATCAAATACTTATCTATTACATAGTGAAAGTTACACAGGACAAATCTCCACTTGTTTCACTAAAATTAATGTAAAAATCCTCAGTGACTTTGGAAGGGTGATATTCTGGGTGAAAACCCACCAATGGGCACAAAGTAATACAAAATTCTTAAAGAGATACTGGAATTTTCTAAGTTGGGTCCACTTAAGGACATGTCCATACCATTCAGTGGAGGAGCATTGTACCAAGGGCCCTGGACTTCCAAGGGGTATGTGACTTCCACATGGAAGAGATACTAGGTCTGGTTCTGGAAGTAGTACAGCAGTGTTGATATGGGGCTGCCCTGTGATAAAAACACTGCCTCCAAGCAGAGTTGGTTAGAACGGGCATGCTGACAGCACTGGACTGCTTCCAGCTGTAGTGCTGCCTCCGGATGACTCTGCATGCTGCTCTTCACAAATCAGAGGAAGAGCCTCGTGGGTGTTTGTCTTGGATTGCAGAGACAAGCAGCAGAGTTCCACAGCAGTGCTGCCAAGCCTAAGTGCCCAGTCATCAGTCAGGTTCCTAAAAACCCATGGGCACCTTGTCACAAGCCAGACAAGATTCATGCTGGATTTTTGCTCCTTCTCTTCTCTTGAGCACTGTGGCACACTTTGGTCACATTTGTGAGTTTCTCTGTTGAAAATCTGATGAGAAGAAACTTTCTTTACTTAGCAGAAGCTGGAAGTCCTGAAGAGGCAGAAGAGTGGACGGGGCTCCAGTATGACACTAAATGTACTTGGGTCAAGGTGGACCCACATCAGAATGATGAAGTTCAGCACTGTTTCTCCTTACCTTTAGTCTGTGGCTCACAGTAAGGCCCGGAGAAAGGCATTTCCTTCATGTAGCCACAGGGCAGATCAGGTGCTAGGCTGACAGAAGTGCAGGTTATCAAGTCACCACACACCGCACTTGGCCAGGCATATCCAGCTTCACAGGAACAACAGCTACTGTTCTCACCACTGGGCATACAGACTAATATCAGACAGAGAAATGCTATGAGAATGATAAACATGGCATTTTGTATTGCATGATATAATTCACCCTGTGTACCTTTGTGCTAGTGATCTCAACTAAATGTTGCCCTTCTTGTGAGTTCACTTGAATGATGCAAACATGATGATCTGACACCTTGCAAACCTTACTATACTAATGACAAATGACTAACTAGAAATGGATACTAGACTGGTATAGTGGTAAGTCTGATTGATTACTTTTAACTAATTGAATGCAGATGTGAACCCTGATTATAAAAATTTACCTGGTGTTTTGGCCAGGGTTCTATGATAGTTTTCAGATTGGGTGTTTCCATATTGTCTAAGCGGGAAGCAAATGTATATGGTTTTAAAAATTTTAAGGACATATAATGGTCATTATATAGTGACTAGTGAGGTGCTGTCTAATGCTGACTGTCTCCTGACAGATGCTGCATGAGAGAAAGTAACATTATCACAAAGTCCTTTAAAGACATACATTCCCTCTAATAAAAGAAATAAAAAATAACCCCCAAACCACTTCACTCTCAGTTTTTCTGTTCTTAATGTACCATTGGCAAAATAAGGTATTAAAGTAATTTTCACACATTACACGTGACCCTGAAGACCTCTAGAAGATCCATTTGCATGTTGTTTTGAGAAGCAATGAACACTTCCTTTCACTGCTTTATGGGTCAGCTCATGTAATAAAACTTATCTGATATGTTGTCCAGTAAGAACATGGTTAGAGAGTTACACCAGGGAAAGAAGGCACCTCATGCAGCCTATCTTGATTAGGGTCAGAGTAGAGCCTCTTACAGTGATTTACATTTCAAATGCAAGTGCAGGGAAGTAAACAGTCTGATAACTGTGGTTGCAGCTTCCTGACACTTGAAAGTAACTCAGACTGCCTGTTAGTCAAACTGGATCAAAATGCTTTGGCTCAGGCTTCCTCTGGCTTTGTCCTTTCCTTAGGAAAAGAAAATCATTCAGGGCTATTCCTAATGCCAACATTACATAAAGGGGAGTGGAGAGATGCAGATAACAAAACATGCTGTTGTTAGCTTCGGTCTTCATGGGTCTTTCATACACAGCAGAGATAGCTCAGTTTTGCTGATTCCTATGTGTGATGGATGGTAAAACTGGGAGAGATAAACTACTGGCAAAAAAAGCATTATATATAAAAGTAAAGCAGAATATAAAAGTAAATAACGAACCCACCTGTGGTAACGTTGATGTCTGAAATCGTCATTTCTACATTTGAAATATTTGTCGAAACTGGAAGATTAAAATTTTTGAAATAGTTTTTGACTGGCTCCAGGAAAGATGAATCCATAAGGCTTACTTCAATGTCAACGGTGTATTCCAGAGGGGGAAGGTCAAAAATAAGCACTGAAAGAGAAGAGAAATAGCATGAGCCTAAGCTGTGTGTGAGGGAAAATCAGAAATTGATGGCTTCCATTTTGGCATTTGGGATCTTCGTTGCTTAGTGTAGCATTTTGCTTAGAAAATCTTGTTTCTTACTCAGCAGATACTCTGCACATGTTTTATCTGCTGCTTGTCTGACAAAAGACAGATTTCTTTCGTCTTTGGACAATAGGAAGCTGATACAAATGGCATAATAGATACAGAGAAAAGCTGTCCCATTCTTTCTCTCCTTTGAATCAGTAAGTCAAAGTACCTTAAGAGGTGCTGGCCCTGATAGTGATTTCACCTTTGGCTTACTAGAATCATGCTGTTACCACATGTTTGTGTACGTACTGTTTCGCTTCTGCCTTTGCATCTCTGATTGGAAGTTTTCCTCAACTAGCTCACTGTCAATCTGTGGGGAAAAAAAAAGAGAGAGAAGCTCTGTGAAAAAACAAAGTGAAGCTTTAGCTGCTGTTGTTGGCAAAGAATTGATGGAGAATATATGTAGATAGGGTTTCTTCCCTCCACCAATCTTAGCCCCTCCTATGTTTTCCTCTTTAACCAGAATATGTATATCTTCCATGTGGGAAAGTAAGGCACCACCTGAGGGATGTACTGAGTGTGTAGGTGTCTCTTTGCATATTTCTACAAGGCAGTTGCTTCAACTTAGCAGGGATTCGTCAGCTAAGAAACTGAATCAGTGCTTTCAGTCCATGGCTAGCCTTGCAAACTTCTTGGGAAACCTAGCCACTCAGCCTCTGAATCCAGAACATGGACTCATGCCACCCTCTGCTTTTCTCTTTGCTCAGAGCTTCCAGCTCTGCTGCAGCAAAGCCAACCTGAGTAGGAGCAGAAAAGGGTTTGAAATATCTTGGCTCCAGCTCAGGTGTCAGGTCAGCTATTCTGTGGGCACAAGGCTGACTAGGGCAATGGTGGCACAATTTCAGTACGACTGGGTTCACACAGGGTGCAGCCAAGTGAGATGCAGACCATCTTATTATTTTAATCATGCCCTAAAAATACACTGGCACCACAGTTAGCAAGAAAGGCTGAAGAACAAGCAAAGACGTGGGCAGGAAATTCACAGCTTTGCCAGTTTCTTGATTCCTACTGAAATCTTTATTTACAGAAAGGGTGAATAGCTTGGCAACTCTTATGTAATCTCTTTACATAAAGGAACCATCTGGTGTGTGATTAGCGCTGGGCTTCATATTGCAGCTGTGCTGGCAGTGAAGATCTCAAAGTACTCTGGCAGTTTTGCACTGTTGGGGTACTGCTGTTCACCTAAGAGGTTAGCTAAGAGAGTTACAGAAACCACACTGTGATCCATGTCTTCCCCCAGGTTTGGACTACATGGTTTCCCTTTTCAGTTACTCTCCCAAACAAATGCAGGGTGTTGCTACATTGCTAAATACTTCACATATTTCACAGCATTAAATGATGACTTATCTGCAGGTTGAAATAGTCATCAATGATGTTGAAAAACAAGGAGTTACTCTTAATGAAAATGCCTAAGTGTTGAGATGGAGACAGTTTGGAAAACCAGAGCAAACAAGATACTTAGTCACTATTATGCATCCGCCAAAGAGCAGACCACGCTGCTGGCATCAGCTGTATTTTGGCTTGCCAGGAAAAAGGACTGGTGGCAGGAATAGCTTAAGGAGTTCCCACCTTCCTCTTCAAGTTTGCAGATAGACCAAGAGTTGGTAGATTTGTACATTAGTTTTCCTTACCAAACTACATTAATTTCCACTTGGTCATACCATTTTTTTCTCTGTTCCTTTTTTTCCTTTCCAGTTAGGGACTATTCGTGTAGAAACTGTCTGTTAATAAAACCATATACAGGACAAAGCACATAATGGTTTTTCCATAGTTCACACTATTGATGAAGCAAAAACAGTATGGGAAGATTATTGAAAAAGTGGGGAACTGAAGTCTGACTGCAAGCACAATGTCTAAACAGGTCTCTCAGGAGTGGCATTTTGATCATCTGCTTGTCCTATTGTCAAGACAGTGGTAAAACTCCTGTCACCTACATGTAAGCACCTCCATGCCTGAGCTAGTTTTGTTGGCACACCACTTCTAGGCAAGATTGATTTGATTTCTCTCTCTCTCAGGACAGGTAAATTCCACCCAGGAGCAGTGCTCATATAGCTGTTATTTAGCTCAAGGGACAGCAACTTAAATCCCTAGAGGACTAGCACAAGTGAGAAATCAGTTTTGTTCAATCCCTTCTGGAGAGGAGTAAAACTGAGAAGCAAGGAGACCCCAGCTCCTGGATTTCCCCATCTCTTTTACACACTGTGTAAAAGTTTCCCCACCTGCTCTGAGTTTCCCACCTGATCTTATACTGACTTTCTCTAAGGTTTTGTGGATAAAAAGGAGAGCTATTGTAGCTGGGTGCTACACCTAGAGACCAAACGAAAATCAATGGAGCTGGGAAAGGATACTCACTATGTATCGGATGAATGGCTCAAAGTTTGAGTCTTGTGATGTCTGGCTACATGCTGTGATCAGTAGAAACAGGCAGTGGAGACTTTCAGTAATCAGGGATGGCATTTTGTCCAGTGACTTTGTTGTACAGCCTGAAAGAAAATGAAGCAAAAGCATTGGGGGATTTTCAGCTGACTCACACAGTAGGAAACACCAAACACTATACAAAACCAGTGTGTTCAGACTTTTTCAGCGCTATCTCTTTGATCCAGAAAGAGCATGGAACAAGCTCTGCCACTGTCACCAGACTGTTTCCCTCATATCTCATTTTTTTCACATCAGTTGTACCTACTCAAAAAGGAGGGAGAAACAAATCATTTGAAGAAGGCAGAGTCACAAGTAGACTCCTAACAAGAACAAATGAGGCGCTAAAAAATCATCTGTCATGAGAAAAGTTGACTTTGGCTCTTCCGATATTTCTCACAGTGGTACTTGGCAAATGCACAGCCAGAACATGAGGGAATAGTTAGGAATGTTGCTGTGAGGGCCTGTCCTGTTGCAGCAGGGAGAGCTTTGCTACCAGTTATGTCCCACTCTGGAGAGGGCTGTAGTAGTATCATGGACTCAGCTAGAGATTTCTGTGTGCTTGTTACCCCTTGGCTAACAAGAGACACAATGAAAAGTGGTATCTTCTTGAAAAAATCCTTGCAATTCTGAATTTCTAGCATACATCTCCATTAATTGCACTGAAGTTTACAAATAAATAACCTAGAATACAATATCAACACACCGGAACAACAAAGCAAGAAATCAAAAAACTTGGAAAAACAAAACACGGAAAACCCCAACCTTTTCCAGCTCATTCATACCTAAGCTAATTTACTTGTGCAATAGATTGGATGATGAAACAGAAAGGGAAAGGCAAAATGTGCATGAACCCTTATTACAGGTTTTGACGCATTTCTGCAACCAGACGAAACAGGAAGGAGCTGAAGAAAACATAAACATACGTATTTTCCTGTGAATATACACTTTCTGATTATTCCTAAAAACAGATGCAAAACATGCCTATAGCACACTTTCATAGCTCCAGAATGAACAGCTAGTAGAGAGGTACAGGAAAATGAAGAAACCAAGTAGATTATGAGAATCATTTTAAGAAAGGAAAGCACTGGGAAAAAACTCAAGAATAGGACTGAAAAGTACCTGAGTGGATAACATTAGCTTCATTAAAATAATGAGCTTTTGTTCAGTTACGATCTTTCTGCATTGAAAGATCTGGCTGTGAAAGGCTGTGAATCATAGAATAGTCAGGGTTGGAAAGATCATCTTAAGATCACCTAGTTCCAACCCTCCTGCCATAAGCAGGGACACCCAACACTAAACCATGCCATCCAAGGCTTCATCCAACCTGGCCTTGAACACTGCCAGGGATGGAGCACTCACAACCTCCCTGGCCAAACCATTCCAACATCACATCACCCTAACAGGAAAGAATTTCTTCCTTATATCCAATCTAAACCTCTCCTGTTTAAGTTTGAACCCGTTACCCCCTGTCCTGTCACTACAGTCCCTAATGAAGAGTCCCTCCCCTGCATCCCTATAGGCCCTCTTCAGATACTGGAAGGCTGCTATGAGGTCTCCAAGCAGCCTTCTCCTCCCCAGGCTGAACAGCCCCAACTTTCCCAGCTCACTAGGGGAAAGCAGAAATNAGAATAGTCAGGGTTGGAAAGATCATCTTAAGATCACCTAGTTCCAACCCTCCTGCCATAAGCAGGGACACCCAACACTAAACCATGCCATCCAAGGCTTCATCCAACCTGGCCTTGAACACTGCCAGGGATGGAGCACTCACAACCTCCCTGGCCAAACCATTCCAACATCACATCACCCTAACAGGAAAGAATTTCTTCCTTATATCCAATCTAAACCTCTCCTGTTTAAGTTTGAACCCGTTACCCCCTGTCCTGTCACTACAGTCCCTAATGAAGAGTCCCTCCCCTGCATCCCTATAGGCCCTCTTCAGATACTGGAAGGCTGCTATGAGGTCTCCAAGCAGCCTTCTCCTCCCCAGGCTGAACAGCCCCAACTTTCCCAGCTCACTAGGGGAAAGCAGAAATACCAGCACCTCATGAGATGATAGTGAACATTGGCAATGACTGCTGATTGCCTCCATGCTGCATATCAGAGCTGGGGCTCACAGGCAGACAGGGTGCTTCATTGTGACTTTACAGATCAGAAGAGCTCATGGTGGAAAATAACAATATGAATATAATCTGAGCTCTCCCCTTGTGAATGGATAGAGGACAGCAATGTGCTTATAGCCAAGCAATATGCTTGATGTCACTAGCACAGGTATCCAGCAGGGACGTATCAGTGTTTCTCACCAAATGTGGCTCTTCAAGCAATTCATCTGCAATGTGACTTCACCTGGATACTGATTAAAAGATAGGGGAAAAAAGTAGGATGATATCATTTGCTTTTCCAATAGAGAGATGTCATCACCAGAGCTCTGCAGGAAATGTGTGTAAGCCTGTGTCTTATCCTTGATTCCCAACTGACATGAAAAAGGCAGTGATTAGTGATACAATACTGTGGAAAACTGTAAATGACTGAGACTAAGAAAAGAAAAGTCTGCCTGTGCAGACTGCATTGGGATCAAAGATTACTGAGTGACTGAATTATAAAGTCCAGGGAATTCATCACTGATAAGTATAAAGAAGAAAGAAACAATCCTGATGTTATGTATTCTGCGATGGACTGATGGAATCTGAGCTGACTTTACCACTCAGAAAATGGGGTCTGAAGAAATGTCAGACCTGGCTAATCTCAAGACCAAGATGGATCAAAATGGATCAAGAGGGAAACACTGTCAAGTTATAAGCTGTGACCCAGATCCTTGATATAGTGACATGACTCACTAGTAGAAACACTAACAAAAGAAAGATTGCTGATAGTTTCGTATACGCACGTATGCTTCCAGCATATGGTACATCAACTTAATCTGCACAAAGAACTTGTATTTCATTAGTAATGGGTTGATGGAACAGATGACAGAAAGGAAAAAAAGCCATTAAACAAAATTTATGATGAGGTTACACAGCATCTGCTGTAGTTTTGCATGTATTGCTTGCACTGTCCACAAACTTGCATTCATATTCAAATGCTGTGGGTCAGCCTCTACTCTTAAATGCACCCTTTGTGCAACCATGTAGCTGAGACCAAACACCCTGTTAATTGAGAACTGTGCTGCTATTCAGGCTTTAATAGCTATTTAAAGGTACTCAAACCAGAATCTAGAAAGCCAGAAAACTACCAAATATCAAATTGCAAATAAGGGGATATATAAATGTTCTTCTCAAGTAATGTGGCTGCTCCCCTTGTTCATTTAGTTTTTCATTGAAGAAAAAGAATTGCTGTAAACTTTTCAGTGAGCAATTTCTTAAAGTATCTATCTACCTTCAGTTGGTAAAACAGAAGATATGGGGACACATTCATAATTTCTCATAAAAAATGTCTCCTGGGAGGCAATAAATACCTTCCACTTATTAAGACCCAATATGCTACAGAAACCCAGGTTTGCTACCAAATCGCATCTCCATGGCATTCAGGCTAAAAAATGTTTAAAGTTAACTTTAAAGTGCAGAAGACTCCTAGAGATAAATAGCAACTTGTCATTTTAACCCAGGACAGAGGTGATCTACATGACCTTCTCTTTACTTTTTCTGTAAGTTTCTTTTTTCCATGAATGTTGCAAAATAATTACACAATAAATCACAACAGTAACCATCACATATATTTTAGAAAATAAAAATGTTACCCAGAGATACAATCTGTTTTACCTTCTCAGGTAGTTGAAGACCTTCTAATTACATCCATCTTAAACATCCTTTGTTTTCTACGACAGCCCAGTCTACTCTCTCAGAGGGAAACCAAGAAACAAGAACTTGTATAATCAGTTGAACATGTTATGACCAGAGATGCCACTGCAGAAAACCCAGAAGGCATTTTAAGAGGACCTATTTCCTGATACTACCCATCAGGTAGTGTTTATTAGTTCCTCCTGCATTGATCTAAGTCCTTCAGGTTCTTATCTGCAGATTACTTTATCAAGTGGACTAACTTGTTCTGCTGCTATTACTCACCACCTTTCTTCTAATAAAAGAAGGTGTTTGAGAACTGAAAGCAGTAAAATCACGTTTTGCAGCTATGGCTAAATGTCTGTGGGTTTGATTAAATTAAAAAGAGAGGGAAACCCTCAAGTTTTCCTATACATGCTGGCAGCATGCTTGCTATGGAGTGGACCTGGAAGGCACTAGTGACTTGCGTTGATACCCTTGGAGAAGGGTATGCAGACCTATGGCTCTGATAGTTACTCTGAAAGGTGGGAAAGAACAGGAAAATCCTAGAAACCAGGGGAAACTCTGATGTGTTACTGATGTTTCTACCTTGAATAGAATCTGGAGCCATAAAACCCACTGCACAAGCAGGGACCATCTGTCCAAATAACAGTGGAGACCTTGTCTCTGTGGTGTTTTATCACAGCTGGTTTATCAATGGAAATTCTTTCCACAGCAATGTGTGTCAGAGAGCAATTCACTGAGCTCCTGTAAAGTCCATTTGAAAGCCTGGGGTTGAACTCATGTTGTATTCCAGACTCAGAAAAAAGATGGCAAAACCTCTCAGAAGCTGGATGCAACACTGCAGGTTCTTACACCATTTGCTGTTCTTACTATTTTGGACTCTGAATTTGCATGGTCAGCCTCTCAGAGAGATGTGTTTTAGAAATGACAGAGTGAATCCTGAGCATATTTGAACTAATAGGCAGATTACTTTGAGATAAAAAGTTTGGGAATGAATCTGGCAATGCCTGGGGCTTCATTTATCATCACTCTCACATGACTTTATATAGTTTTGCCCATCACAGTCTTGTAGAAAAAAATCTGGATGAACAACAAGCAAATTGCTACCTAAATCCACTCAGCAAGATGATATTGCAAATAAGGCTTATCTAATTCTGAAGTATTTTTAATTAAAGACCTGGAAGGTAACGAGAGTGCTCTACTTGATGTGCCTGATGCTGTGGCTGGATGTTGCTGTATCGGAGAGCATCCAAAGGAGAGCCATGGGAATGCTAAGACATGAGCAGAATATGATCTTGTGAATAGGTTGAAGGTTGCTCGGAGTAGTCAGGACAAGACTCAGGTAAGGACACAATAACTTGTCCATCACTTAGTAAAGGACTGACATAAATGTTCACAGCAACAGCTGGGTGAAGGATGATCTGGAATCATACAATCTGAAGCAAAGTTAAATATGTTGGTGATTATGGAAAATGTGTAATTGTGAAGGTTAGAAGCACTGAATAGAGCAACCTAGGGCAGCTGCAAAGTTCCCTTCACTGGACAGTTTTAAGAACAGGCAATACAATTGCATAAAAAGGGGTACCAGGTAGATGGTTTATTGACCTCTCTCAATTACCTCAGTTTCTTTACACTGCTTCTATTTCTGTGCAATGAGTGAGCTCGAAGAGATTCAGAGACATGCAAGACCATGAATCTTTGTACTCAGAATTCAGTTTGAACTGACTAGGGCAGTGACCACCACCCTGTACTTAGCACGGGGGAGCATGCACCTCAAATCCTGCATTCAGTTCTGCACCCCTCACTACAAGAGAGATACTGAGGTGATGGAGAGAGTACAGAGAATGTCAACAAAGCTGATGAAGGGTCTGAAGCACAAATCATGTGAGGAGTAGCTGAGGGAACTGGGGTTGTTTAGTCTGGAGAAAAATAGGCTCAGAGGAGACCTTACTGCTGTCTACAGCTACCCAAAAGTAGGTTGCAGTGAGGTGGGGTTGGTCTCTTCTCCCAAGCAACAAGCAATAGGGCAATAGGAAATGGCCTCATGTTGTACCAGGAGATATTAGGAAAAAATTCCTCACCAAAAGGACTATCAAGCATTGAACAGGCTGCCGAGGGAAGGTTGACTCACCAGCCCTGGAAGCATTTAAACACGTGTAGAAATCGCACTTATGGAGATGGTTTAGTGGTGGACTTGGCAATGCTGGGTTAACGGTTGAACTAGATGATATTAAAGGTATTTTCCAAACTAAATGATTCTATCTTAGACAAGTTCAGGAATTCCTTTCTGGATTGGCACAACATTTCCACTGATTTAAGCACAGAGCAGGTGAACTGTATCTACAGCCTTATCAAGAGTTTTCCCAAAATGATATTTCCAGAGAGGGGCTCTGGTTCACACTGTTTTCTACATCAAGTCACATTTTCCATCCTTATTTACTAAGAATATACTTTTCCTTCTTTGTGACCTATGACTTTAAATTCCTCTATTGCTCTGTGAGCCTCCCTGTGAATTGGTGATGACCTTTTAACATAACATGGAAAATTAAAATAATTAAGTCCAGCTATCTGCAGATCAGGCTTAAATCATAGCATGACCAAGCAGGGCTTCCTGCAAGGAAAAATATAGCTCTGAAAGACTCATGTTTGCAAGGCACAGTAACTGAAATAGGAACCACTCAACCAGATAACTGAATCATAGCATTGACTCGTTTGGAAAAGACCTTTAAGATCATCAAGTCCAACCATTACTCCATCACTGCCAAGACCACCACTAAGCCATGTCACTAAGGGCCTCATCAACATGGTATTTGAACACTTCCAGGCATGGTCATTCCACCACTTCCCTGGACAGCCTCTTCCAATACCTGATCACCCTCTCTGTGAAGATATTTTTCTTAATATCCTATCTAAACTTCCCCTGGCACAGCTTAAGGCCATTACCTCTTCTCGTAGCACTTGTTACTTGAGCAAAGAGACCAGCCATCTCCTTGCTCCATCCTCCTTTCAGGTAGTTGTAGAGAGTGATAATGTCCCACCTGACCCTTCTCTTCTTCAGACAAAGCAACCTCAATTCTGCCTAGCTGAATGACCAAATTATCAGATCCTTCAAGCACTTCTAATGCGGTGAGAGAGGCCAACAGAATTTTTCATGAGCATTTCAGCATACTCTGGACAATATCAGCCAGCCCTGGAATGTCATCCTAGCCCTCCCCCCCACAACAGTTCACAGTTGGACATACTGCTTGTCAGTGGAGAACAGCAATCTGCTGGGTAAGTGAAGGTATTCTGACATTAATAGAATCACAGAATCAGCTAGGTTGGAAAAGACCTTTAAGATCATCAAGTCCTATAATTACTTTAGGACTGCTGAGACCACCACTAAACCATACCACTGAGGGCCTCATCTACATGGTTTTTGAACACTTCCTGGGGCACTGATTACACTACTTCCCTGGGCAGCTTCTTCCAATGCCTGATTGTCCTCTCTGTGAAGAAATTTTTCCTAATTTCCAATCTAAACCTCCCCTGGTTCAGCTTGAGGCCATTATCTCTTGTCCTATCACTTGTTACTTGGGAAAAGAGACCAACCCCCACCTCATTACAATCTCCTTTCCTGTAGTGGTAGAGATTGATAAGGTCCACCCTGAGCCTTCTCTTTTCCAGACTAAACCCGATTCCCTCAGCCGTTCCTCATAAGACTTATCCTCCAGGCTCTTTATCAGCTTTGTTGCCCTTTCTGGACCCGCTCCAGCACCTCAATGTTTTTCTTGTAGTGAGGGGAAATGCACACTAACTGCAGCCATTATTGGCTGAGCATTAACTCAGGGAAGGAGGAAGGTGAGAAACAGTCTGCTGTATTTGGTGGGACATTAGCACTGTCCCAGTTGCAGGCTATCTGTGCAGGTAACCTGTCTGGGAAGCTGCCACATTTGCAGCAGAGTTTAGTAGATGATGTCTGGTGGCCGAGCTGCTTCTATAGACACTTGCAGGCTTGTGGCTCCTAACATGGTTTCTCTAGCTCAGGTAACCACTGTTCACTCAGTGGGACCTAGCTTATTCTACCTTATCCTTCTGTCTGACTTCCTGATTTCCACTCTCTTGTCTCTTACAGGCAGACACATTTGATAGCCTCTCTTAGCATGCCCAGACATGTCTCCTTTCTAGATTCTTTGGGACAACATTTCTAATATGATACTAGACTTAATGACGAGAAGATTTCCTGGTTCTGGATATATCTGAAGCCCAGTGTCCAGTTCCCAGGTTCCCCAGTATGAGAGACATAGACATGTTGGTGTGAGTCTGGCAAAGAGCCACAAAGAAGACTAAGGAGCTGGAGTATCTGTTATACCAGGAGAGGCGGAGAGAAATGTGGCTGTTTATCCTGGGAAAGGAGAGGCACAGGGGGATCTAGTCAATGTCTATAAATAACTGGCGAAAGAAACTAAAGAAACACCCACCCAGGAATGGTTTCTTTGGTGAGGGGATGCAGAAGTGTAAGTTGAAACAAGCATTTCTGGACATAGCGCTACCCATCCTCATGCAGCCATCCCAGATACAGGTATTTTATCCCTGTTGGCTGAAACTTCTCTGCATTCTGTGTCTGGTAACATGGCCCCTTTTGTGCAGAAGCAGAGATGGACACACCTTTGGCACCAGCAGGAAGAGGATAGTAAACAACTCTGTATCTGCAACAAAACAGAGTTCTTTGTAAGGTGAATATTAGTCCATAGCCTCAGCTCGTGGCCCTCTCCTAGGGCTGTAATACATGCCCTGGGTCACTGAGGCTATCACCCCATTGTGTGGATGCTCTATTCTGNGCTGTAATACATGCCCTGGGTCACTGAGGCTATCACCCCATTGTGTGGATGGCCTCCTCTATTCTGCTTTAGAGTTTTGTCAAACCTCATTGTAAAAGCAGGCAGTTCTGTGGGTTTACTCCTTTGTGCACACTGACAGACCATCCCCCAACCTCTCTAGAGGGTACTGGTTGCTTAATGCCGTAAGCAGAACTGCACTTGGTTGGATGCAAGTATCCTCTAGCCCAGTTGCTTCTTATCCAACATGGGCTACAGCAGAAGCCCTAAGGAAGAGTTTTACAAAAGCAAAGTGAGCATGTAGCAGGAGATTGTCGGAACGATCTTTCCCCTTCTGCTTATCAGAGGTACAAGTATTCTGGAGGCAAAGGCAAGACCTTGGTGTTTAACAGCCCTTTTCATAGCCTATTAAGCCTATACAAAATGAAGCAATCTGTAAGGAAACCTAGTAGAGTGTCCAACATCCATGATATCCATGAGCACGGAGGTCTAAATCTCCTTTGTTTGTTTTGAATCTACCACTCATCAGGGTCTTGATTACCAACCTGGATGGCACACTTGCTCCATGGCCTCATAGCAGCATACATCACTTTTACATTCCCCATCAGTTGTCTGTGTTATTCTAGCACAGCAGTCCTCCCACCTCTTTGATATTTGCTCTGCTTTGCATCTTTCTAATTGGGCTGTATCATTTTTGAACTTAATTAAGCACATTTGTCGCCATGCCAGCATTGTTCTGTGGCCTAAATAGCTCTGCCTCCCTTTAAAGCATTTTGGATGAAAGGCCTGTGGTGCCCTGAGATCTGTGGAAGGGCACATAGAGATTGGAACCAGGAGCTGTTAAAGATTAGAAGGTGTGAAGGGAAGAGATAGGTGGTTGGCACAAGACAGTCAAGCCCTACTACAGCTGCCCAGTAGCTTATATCAGCTGAGCCCTGGTTTGCCCTTCTCAAATAGGCACTGAGCATTTTTTCCGAGACTTAGTCTCTGGGGCTAAAGCCCTTGTTTTCAGTGACCATCCAGTTTGTTATTCCTCAGGCACAACAGAAAAGCTTTCTTTTCTGTGCATAAAACATGACCTTTGGGTAGTGCGTAATAAGTTGGATGATCAGACAATGTTTGTTTCAGACATAAAAAACACAATGACTTTAAGAAACACACACCCAGGCACAACAATATTTCATTGGCGAGTTGGCTAGAAGGGAAAGGGGGGACAGGGGAAGTTGCACTGACCTTAGATAACACATCTGAATGAGAACAAAAATAAAATAAACACAAATTAATCAAGGACTCAAAACCAAACCACTCGAGTGATAAGGATTCAAACAGGCAATAAACAGGCTGTGAGATACTTTCTCTGTGATGTTTGAGGAACTGTGTTATTCCGGCTTTGTCCCTAGCATGGTGCAGGAGGCTGGGCTGGCTGGTGCACTATGGGATCTGCAGAAATTGAGCAGAGGTTCTGTCTTCAGGGGCTATTTTAATTTTGTGTGAGCCATTTGTGTGCAAACAGATGTTGTGGCACTCATAAGTGAAGGGATAAATGCTCCCCATGCCACATGGGACGTTGATATGTCAGACTGAAAACAGGTCTCTGAAACCAAAGTGGAAAAGGCATATAAATCAGCACCTCACTGGAAAAAGAAAGCCCTACCCAATTCTTGCCTTCTTCCTGGCATTTCTTCCTTACCTCTGCTCGGGAAATAATAATTTTCTACTTGACAAAGAAAAGTGGTTTTGCAATGAACTGATTAATATTAAGCATTTATCAGTATAAAGTACAAAGTACGAAGAAGGCAGAAACAAGTATGGAGTTCAGGTTTATAACAGAGCATCACACTCAATACAGCTGCTTTTAATTTCATGTGAAGATTCTCAACTCCAGCTAATGGCTGCTGCTTGACCTCTTTGTGTTGGAGTTTCGTAGAAAGAAAAAAAAGAAAAAAGGAAGGAAAGAAAATGCAAAACAATGAGCTCCACTCTGCTATTCTAGCTCTTTGCATGGAGCTGAGTACCATATATCTTAAATGGCTGTGGGAAACCACACACCAGCATACATTCGATCCCCTCTGATGGCTGGGATGGGAAAAAAGATGTAGCCATGATATTTCCTTTCTTCTCCCCAACCTTTTTGGAGCATGTGGAGTTATTAGTGGCAGGCCTATCTCACAGCTAGCAGCAACGATGCAAGAGATTTGGAGCTCAGCACCAAGTACAAGGAAGGTGGAACTCTCCACGTACTCCCATATCAATATAGTAAAGAGTGAGGTCTAACAACATCCGTTGAAGTGGAATTTCCATGGGCTTCAATGAGTTTTGGATTAGATCCCTAAGTCAGGCCAGCCACGGGTTACTTCTATAGACTGAAGTACTAGAAAGCCTGATGACTGCATGCTTCCTGCTCGTTTCATTTTATTAACCTCTTGATTTTTTTCCTGTTATTGCTGCAAGCACAGCTGGCTGTATAGGAAGCTGCTGTGAGTTGTGTAGGTGTCAGCCATTTGGAGTTTGTATAATCCCACTATGGACAGCAGGAGTTTCCTGCCTGAAGGCCTGGCGTGTCACACCTAGCAACACAATTGTAGGCGTACAAAGTAGCATCCACCTTTCACATAAAGATTGTATAAATAGAGGAAAATTCCCCAGAACAGTGAAGGCAGGCCTCTGTTGTCTATATCTCATAATTCCCCTCTCTAAGGATCAGGCCTGAGAGAAAAATAATAATTGTTTATATTTTGTTCCACTGATTTCACTTCCATCCTTACTATTTTTGTACTCATCTGTCTGCCGGAGCACAGAGTAACTCAGAAATGCTAAATAGTACCAGTATTAAACTTCTTTGAAGCTACACTTGTCTATAAGGTTTTCAAAATCATCAGAACTCTTTCCTCTTCGTCACTGGCATTAGGTGTAAGATCAGGACAGAACATCATCAGCACAGAGGGGACTAGTTTGTTTTACTAACTAACATTCAGAAGACTAAGGAACATTAGACTTCAGACAGATGCTTGGCGTGGTTCAAAATAACATCACACTTGTGAACCCTGTGGTGCATGTTGGGCTCACATGGTGTAAAATCACAGCAATGCAAAGACAACAATGATTTGCTCATGCAATCCATGGTGCCTTAGGAGAGCTTAAACAAACACCTGCCATGAGATGTAGAGCTGGAGTAGGTGACCTGCTGAGGTCCCTTTCTGCCCTGTTTTTCTAGGAGACCTAGTCAATAGTTAGCCTGTTCCCCATTCTCAGCTAACTGCAATGCCAAGATTCACAGAAATGATTCAAAGAGCAGTATGGATCAGGGGCTGTTCCCTGTTGGCAGCACAGCCAAAACTGCCTTTTAGAGGGAAAAAAGGAGTTCAGGCATATGGAGGTGAGCTCTGCTCTCACAGATGGAACAACTCTAGGCTCTCATGCTATATTGTTGCTGTTCCACATGTTTCCCCTAATCCTAGTATGACCTCAGGTAAAAGTCACATTTCAAGACCAGAAAATAATAGCACAAAATATAGCACAAAAGATAGGCCAAGAGAATTGGGGCTGTTGAGCCTGAAGAAGAGAAAGCTCCAGGGAGACCTTGGAGCAGCTCCCAGTGCCTAAAGGGGCCAACAAGAAATCTGGAGAGAGACATTTGACAAGAGCAAGTAATGACAGGACAAAGGGGAATGGCTTTAAACTGACAGAGAGGAGATTTAAGCTTGAAATTAGGAAGAAGTGGTGAGGCCCTGGCACAAGGTGCCCAGAGAAGCTGTGAATGCCCCATCCCTGAAAGTGTCCAAGGCCAGGTTGGATGGGGCTTGGAGCAACCTGGTCTAGTGGAAGGTGTCTCTGCCCATGGCAGGGGGTTGGAACTGGATGAGCTTTAAGGTCCCTTCCAACCCAAACCATTCTATGATTCTATGATTCTAACATCTTATGTGTCCTTTCTGAAATAAGGGCCAGTGTTTATGAACAGCAATTGGATTTTTTTAAGCTGCACACTTGAAACAGGATGGATAGTGAGAGGAAGGAAGGAAGTTCCATCAGTCCTGTTTTACAGCCAGCGAGACTTAAGGCATGCACAGGCTCATCCGGGATCTCAGCCATAGGATCAGTTAACCCAGATTTTAGGGACTCCATGAACGAATTTAAAGAATTTCTCCTCAAGAATGAATAGTAGAACAATCTCAGGAGCAACGGGCATGCTGTTCACAGCATGCCATAAGGCACGTAGGGACAGCTTTGGAATGAAGATGGTTTTTACACACTTGGTCTGGTGGTTGTCGAGAGCCAAGCCCATGATCACAAGAGTGAGCCAAAGCAGGAATTCTAGTAGAGGTTTTCCTCTGCATATGAACAATTGGGGGAAGCTCTGCCGTTTTGAGGAATTTCCGAGGACAGTAAATTACATACTAGATCACAGCTCTATTATGTTTTTGGGGAAGGCATTTGGAAATTAATGTTTCATATTAAGATACAAATGGTGAATACATACAGCTCTGTTGCTCATGGGCATCCTCAAACCTGGCATTTCACAGCATTGTTTCTCTCTCTCTCTCCTGTTGAGGTGGATTTAAGTGGGACCTGGGTTGACAGCAGCTACCCATGTACGCAGACCCTCACTACATGCTTCTGTTCTCTGCTGCCAGTCAAGGATGGTAGTAGCTGACCCTACTCTGAGATAGGGTGTTTAGAGACAACCTGGGGCAGGAATAAGCCATCACTGCTTGCACTAATAGTCTAATAGAGCAAGAGCTGTAGAAATGCCTTGAAGGCAAATGAGACACAGCTCTTCCCTTTCAGCTAGAAAGAAGGATTTCAGTGCCAGGACTGGTCAATTTTTGGTGATCTTTCAGTTCTTCCTAAAACAAATATTATTTTGTGTAAATCATAGAATAGTTAGGGTCGGATAGGGCCTTAAGGTCATCTAGTTCCAACCCCTCTGCCATAAGCAGGGACACCTCACGCTAAACCATGTCACCCAAGGCTTCATCTAACCTGGCCTTGAACACTGCCTGGCAGGGATGGGGCATTTACCACTTGTTTAGGAACCTGTTCCAGTGCCACCCTCACAGTAAAGAAAGGAATCAGCTGATTGAGATGACACAAGGCAGTTAAAGGTTTTTCCTGGCTGGGAAAACCTTCTGTTTATTCAAAAGCATTTAAAAGGTGGGCTAGATACCATGTTGTGGTGGGTTGATGCTGTCCTGCAGCTGAGCACCCATGCAGCCACTCGCTCCCCACCTGCCAGCGGCACTAAGGAGAGAATAGGAAAAGTGAGAAAAGTGGTAGGTTGAGATAAATAGAGGTTAATAAGAGAAAGAAAGGAAAGAAAAAAGTGATATGAAGGCCATCACTAATCCCCTCCCACAAGCAGAAAGTCTCCAAGCAATGGCCACCTGGGAAGACAACCATGTCCTTATCCTTATTTATTATTGCTGAAGATGATCTTACATGGTTTGAAATAGCCTATTTGTGAATTGGAGTCAGCTTTCCCAGCTGTAACCCCTCCCAGCATCCAGCCCACTGACTATAGAGGCAGAGTGGTAAGAAAAGAAAGCCTAGATGTTATGCAAGCACTGCTCAGCAACACCTAGAACATTGGTGTACAAACAACACTGCTTTAGCCACAAATCCCAAACACAGCACCTTATGGGTGGTTATGCAGAAACTTAACTCTATCCCAGCCAGACCCAGTACACCCATCCTGTTTGGCTTACTCAGAAGGGAGTTATGATGGAGAGAGGAGGGCTTTGGGGGAGAACTCATTACAGGCTTCCACAGGGATAAACTGAAGTTTGGAGAAAAGATAGGGGCTGAGAGCAGAGATGGTGAATTAAAGTTATAACATCCATGTTATGTCACAGGGTGGTTGTCAGAGTGAAACCTCTCTTACAGGCTACCACCACCAGCAGACAAGCCTTCAGATAAGGCTGCAAATGTAGTCAAAAATTCCTTAACAAAGTCCACTGGTGCAGCAAATATAGTGCTGTTATTACTAGACAACCACTACAGTGAATTAGCTGCTATGCAAGAACTGCAGAAGACATGGAGCGGATAATTCCTTTGTCAGAGAGAAACAAGCCATTACAAACCCCCTTTTGCAAGCTTTCCCTTGCTCCCTGTTCCTGAACACCTACCTTGTGCCTTTCCTCTTACACTCATCCTTGAACCAACCCCTCCAGCCCACTGCAGGGTCACCATCACAGCCCCCCCAGTTTCTGCCTTTGTCCAGCATTGGCTCAGTCCTCATGGAGGATGCTGCTGAGCATAGGTAAGGGGTACAAGCTGCTGCTTCATTACCACACACACCAGGTGTTGGATCAAATTAGTTGATGGCTGGTAACTGCCCACGGGCAAGCTGAACAAAAGCAGGATCATTTGAGAAATAAACTATTTAATTATGCAATTACAGTGGATCAGCTCAGGAATGACAATGGGACCCCTTTTTGAGATCACAACCCTAAGAAACTCTTTCCTGGAAAACTGGAAATGGTTTTCTGAAAGGTATTTGGGTTTATTGTAGCATGGTCTTAAAAAGCCATGATTCCTGCACAAGGTGGAGGTGAATTCCAGCAGTTTCAACTTCAAGTACATTTCCTTTATGATGTGCAAACATAGCTGCAAAGCTACTGATGCCCTCATTGGTGATACAATGCCTGCCTACTGCAAGCCCTTGTTTCTTCTGGGAAACTGTGGGTTGGAGCCATGAACGGAGACAGCATCAGGGAGGCTTTCTTGATCAAGATGAATGGGTTAAAAAAGGAGCTCTAGTAAAGTCTGCGCTGCTCTTTTGTGTTTTAACAATAAGAGGAAGCTCTGCCTAGTTTGAGGAATTTCCCACGTCTCCAATTCAGACTTTGGTAAACTGCTTTACGAAGCCTGTCTAAGAGGTGTTAAAAAAATAAAAATAATCACGGAGATGAGGACAAAGATATCTCCCCAGAGCCTACGCATGTTCTGTTTGGTCTTTAAACCTGGATCACAGGAGGCAAACTCAGAGGAATCTAGGGAAGTTAAATAATGACAAATACCAAATAGTCACACCAGGTTCCTGCCAAGCTGGCAGAGCCATTACTGAGTTTAGTCAAGTGTCACTGCTATGCAGATGCTAAAAATTTGCCCCTAAACTTCCTTATGTATCACTTCATTCTGCAGTGCTACCAGACATCACCAGCCAGATTCAGTGACAGAAACAGAAGAGGAATTTTCTGGATGACAGGAAGATCTACGGCTTGAGAAATGCCATTTTCACCATGCAACAGCAAATGATGGAGAAAGGAAAAATACAGCTTCAGGCTTTCAAATTTCCAACATCTTTTCCCTTGCTATTCCCTTGCCTGTTACAAGATCATTGCCTCCCATAAAACTGTCACTGAAAGCACTTTTCTTCCTCAGATCTGAAAGCTCCTTATGCATCCAGGTGAGCATCACTTTCTCACTGATGGGGAGATAAATAAGGTTGTACAAGATCAAACCACAACTGTTTTTTTTCTGAATGACAATCATTTAAGCATCCAGTAGATACTGCTGCACCAGACATGTTTGGATGGAGCAGAACTTTCAGGGTTATGGGCATTGTTGGAGGTGAAAGCATCAGAAAGCATCCCTGTATCCCACCTGACACAAGCACTGGCAACAGCATTTCAGAACTCAAACATAAAACCATAAAACTGGCTTTCATTTAAGCAGCTCAAAACATGGGTAGAAAAGAATGGAAACAAGATAAATGTGACACTCAAAGACATCACACAGCACTGTTTCAGCCTGTGGCCATGGGTGCCCGAAGTCACTCTCCCTTGTCAACAGGCATCATCTGATATGAAAATGAAGAGGGATGCAAGAAATTACTCTTAAAAGGAACAAACCTACCATTTTATACAGCTGACAAAAATACATTGCCTATTACCTGCACTGCAAATGCCAGCCACTGTAGTCATAAAGCAAAGTGAAAAAAATACAAATGCTTGTGCAGTTGACCTGTTTGGGTTTATTCTGAAACTAGGTAGCTTGCCCTAGGAGGTAATAAATGCAGTCCAGATAAGCACAGCGTTTCCATGCACATGTCTCTTTACCTCTGCATCCCCAAGCTTAAACTAGATTAACCATAGCCTCTATTAAAATTCACTAGCCAAGCTAATAGACAGTAGAACTTTTGACAGCATCTGAATGGCTTAATTCATACCCTCACAAGCCAAAAAGCATCCTACAGAAAACTGTCAACTGATCACCACAAAATTAAACACGTGCCGATTGCATGCCTCCCAGTAGGAACCTGCAGCAGGTTTACTGGTCATACAAAGCTCATACCTCAATGTCACAAGCTGGCCCCCAAAACTTCAATCAGCCTTCACCTGCCCCAAACAACTGAACCGCATGGGGAAACCGATGCCACATTTCACACACATCATCCATACCTGTAGGACAGCAAGTACTGCTCGTGTCCCAGCCTCTTCCAAACTTGTCCTCCTGTGCTGGGAAGGGAACTTCCCATCTAAGTGTCAACTCCTGCCTCAGCCTCTGCCCTTCGTTTTCCCAAGATACGGAGACACACCTGCTTTTCCGTGTGTGCTGTTGATTGCTGGGCTCGGGGCTTGTTTCTTGTTTTGCTTTTCTTTTTGAAACAAATGAAACCGCCTGTGAGCAACTCTCAGTAAAGGAGAGAGAGAGAGAACCTTTTGGCTTGTGGTGATTTAAGCAAGCAAACCCCGTGACCTCCCTTTCCTGCGATCAGTGGGAACAGCTCCCTTCTCCACCAGCACGGGGTGGAGCTGCAGCTAAAAACCACAAGCCTGAAAACGCAGTGCTGGATGGGCAGGGCAGATCTTCCTTCTCCGTTTGTTGTGTCAGAGAACATGGTGATTCCGGCTGGTCCGAAACACCGAGGTGACCTCTAGCCAGGAAGGAACCTGGGAAATATTTTCTCAGTGATTTCCTGCTCTGTGTGTTGGGGAGGGGGGAGGTGGGGAAAAGTGGATGCAAGAGACACTTGGCCGGGGGAGCTATCAGTGCAGCTGGGGACTGCAACTGCAAGATGAGGAAAACACTTTTTTGGTCATCAAGGAACTAAAAGAAATTGCTATTTTTTTTTCCCCCTAAGGTAAATGTTCTAAGAGCCTCAGTTGTCACTGTGCACAGTGAGCTCAGCTGTGTGGGTGCCTCCCAGACTTTCAGCTTTGGTGCCGTTCATGCTAAGAGGTGTTGAGATGCTCTGTAAATTAGTATAGGAGAGCCTTTCCGCAGGGAGCTCGTGTTCAGCAACACCCCAGTGATGAAGCCATGGCATAAAGGATTCTTGTCAAGGTGCAGAAGAAATCTGGGCAGGCTCACTCATCCAGAAGGACATGATGCCTGGAATAACCCCCAAACTGTGCTGTACAGGCCCAGCTGTCTCAGACTGGGGCAATCAGAGTGGGATGTTCATGCACAAGCCAAAAGACTGCGCCTCAGGAAGGTGGGGATGGTTCCCCATGGCTGAGTCCCGATTATAGTGATAAAATGAAAGAACTGTAATGGCCTCCTTTCTTTTGTTTCTCCTGGCTTTGCATCACTTCAGATGTTCATGCAAGATAACACTTGCAAGTGGCACATCATCAACCCATCAGATAGCACAGCGCATGGGCCATCTGTGATGAGTATTGGTCTCTGGAAGCATCAGCATCTCCTTCTTCATTGTAGAAGTAGCTGAGAACAGCTAGTCTGTCTATGTTTCAGGAGTGTAATCTATCTGAAACATCCTTCTGAGGATGCCTTAAAATGGAAAGTTGTATATATGATAATGGACTCTACAGCTAAAAGTGTCCTTTGTTCTGGACACCAAAAGAACTTATTTTTAGTAACCTGGTATCTCCACTCAGGATCACTTTTTAGTTACTTTATTGTGATCCAGTTCATTCTATAAAAACAAGAATGGACATTTCCCTGCTGACTACATCTCACCCACATGCTCACTGACATACACTTTTATTTTCGCAGAGAGGGAGAGAAAGAGACAGAGAAGGAGAGCTGTGTACCCTATCTTTATGTGCTTTTGATTAATGAGTGTCATCCATATATCTTATATTTAATAGCAGCCTTTATATGTAACAGCAGCCACTTCATTGCAGTGGGCTTTTCAGTTTCATTTCTTTTGGTCTGGCTAGAGCTGGAAGTTTTATTCCTGTCTTTCTCCTTCTATTGTCTGGGATAAGTAAAATATGATAGTTGGGGCATCTAGGAAAGGAAATCATAGTTATAGAATAGTTAGGGTTGGAAAGGACCTTAAGATCATCTAATTCTAACCCCCCTGCATGGGCAGGGACACCTTCCACTAGAGCAGGTTGCTCAAAAATACTGCTGCAATGCTTTGCTTAGAGTGACAGAATGATTATTTCTTTAAACAAGAGCACCTGAGAGATTATTTTTTTAAAGTATATAGAAAGCACTTTATTGCTCAGGCTTGTTTTCCTGACTTTTATTCCCATCTATATTGCAGTTCGCTGGTGAGTTTGGTGGTTGGTGGAAAAAGACTTCTACCCCTATGGTAATTTCCAAAGTTCCAAAACTGCTCCTATTCAACATCAAGATAAATTTAAAATCTGGGATTGTCACATCTGGGAATTGGAGAGAAGTGGGTAATCTAGACAACGGTTAAATAAGTATCTAAAATGACTCAGAAGAAAGTATCTAAATCGGTTCAGACTAGAGATGCTTATTCTCTCTATTGACTAATGGGAACCTCAAAGACTAGGTTAGGAGCAGTTATCTACATTGTGATAATTTCTAGTGAGGTGAGATGAATACTAGTCTTTGTGGAAAGACTTTATTGCATTCAATAGGTCATTATTATTATTATGCAAAATGGAATGTCTCTCTGGACTTCAAGATAAGAGCTGACAGGCATGGTTTAACAACAGCATCATCCAACAATTTCATTTGCCAGAGTGTCTTCCTTAGGCCAGAAGGAAATTTTGGAGGGAACGAGGAAAGTCTGAACTTTTGATAGTTGAGCAGGCATGAGTAAATGCAAGCTATGCCTAGGTTTGGATTATTCTGTTTTAGAGATTAGGAAAGGCTTGCAGGACCTCGAAAGAGTCCTATCATTTTTTTTTCCTGTATCCTGTGCCTGAGCACTATAGGGTTCTGAAGATGGCTAGGGCATCTCAGTACAACAGTAAATCATCAAAAGCCACAGGTCACTAGAAGGATGACACAGCAGTTATCTCACAAGCCTGTTCTGTAGTCAAGGAGCGTTAGTAAGCTGCAGTGCTCTAACATGCACAGGGACAGTAAGGGGATATTTCAGTTGTTCTGGGGATCCTGGCAGAGAGCAAAGACTTAACCTTTGCTCATACCCCAGACAGCAAATCCTGACTAGCTTTGCTCTAATGTGTTGAGAGGGAAGGAAGTAATGAAATGTCTCATTATACAACTGACTCGAGTAATATATTTAGAACTGACAGTAGTGCTGCAGACTGCATGGTTTCATGCCAAAAGGAACGACATGCTCTGGGCTGTCTCACTCCAGCCAATAGTGAATTAAAACTATTTATTGAATAAGGCCCCTGAACATTACTTTTTTTCCTGAAGCACCAGGAATTCATTGCAGTTATAGAACAATTAATTTGGGTAATCAGGATACTTCACTTATACACTGCCGTTGCCTAGGTTGATTTTAGATCTCAGTGGTTTAAAATGTGGGGGTTTCAGGCTAATTACCACACTTGTATGAATTTCACTATTGGAGAACAGTGACTACAAGAATGTGTAATATAATCATTGTGTTGAAAAGGCACTATCTCCTAAATAACTACTTAATCTTCTAAAGAAATCAAAGAAGAATCAAATGTTGGAAACTGAAGATGGACGAATCTAATTTAAAAGCAAAGCTTTGTGTTTTTAAGAATTCCAGATGTCAACCACACATGTAAACTTCTGTGTGATTCAATACTTGACACATTCATATCATAGCTGGCTGCTTTCCTATATGAGGTGTTTCATTTTTCTTCATTATTGGGCTTGGATAGACATACAGCTGTTTGACAGCCCTCATACATAACCTGCTCTTTCAGCCTTTAGACTTCCTGAAGACCTTCTATTACTAAATTAGGGATCTAGGTGTTTTAGTGGACTGTGGTTTTAACAACATGTTTTGTCTGGGGTTATATAAAGCTTCATGTGCTAAAAGCACTTTTGACAATAGGCAGCCAAAGACCTTCATAGCTGATAGGAAATCCCAGTGCAGAGACCCAGGCCAAAGTAAGGACTTCTGCAGAATGATGGAGAACTCATTGAGCTCTTGTGAAAACCAATAGAGGAAGTGAACATGCCTGTAACTGGTAGCTTTTGTACTCATGCAATTGTTGGATTTCCCCTACCAGAAAACACGCAGTAATTCCTCCAGGGATTTTTGAGTCCCTACCCACAAAGTGCAACCCACCCATCCCTTTCTGAAACTTCAAGCAGCTTCCTTGGGTTAGAAGGACCTTGTTTAAATTGAATGGCTCCAGGCAATGGCCTATTTTCCTGTCCTTTCTTCTGACAATGTGCAATGAAGGAAATGCTTTTTAATGGTGTATTACCAAACAGAAGTGTTTACATGTGGAGTGCCCTGGTATGCTGTATGCTACTAACATGGGGCTTAAGGATTCCATACAATGCAGTGTGCTGAGGAATTGCCATATATTTTGATTATCTGCAAAGTTGTTAACAGAAGTAATCC
Source organism: Agapornis roseicollis (assembly GCA_002631895.1). Taxonomy (NCBI): domain Eukaryota; kingdom Metazoa; phylum Chordata; class Aves; order Psittaciformes; family Psittacidae; genus Agapornis; species Agapornis roseicollis. The sequence goes on along the minus strand of NDXB01015812.1, from coordinate 117,699 downwards.
CAAGAATAAATATGGGCTGGGTAGAGATGGATGGAAAGCAGCCCTGAGGTGAAGGGCTTGTGGGCACTGGCTGTTGAGAAGCTCAACATAACCTGGCAGTGCGTGCTTGCAGCCCAGAAACCAACCACATCCTGGGCTGCATCAAAAGAAGAGTGATCAGCAGGTTGAAGGAGGTGATTCTCCCTCTCTGCTCTGCTCTTGAGAGGCCCTACCTGCAGTCCTACATCCAGCTCTGGGGCCCCAGCATAAGAAGGATGTGGAGCTGCTGAAACGAGTCCAGAGGAGGCCACAAAGATATTCAAAGGGCTGGAGAATCTCTCCTACAGAGACAGGCTGAGAGAGCTGGGCTTGTTCAGCCTGGAGAAGAGAAGGCTCTGGGGAGACCCTAGGGCAGCTCCAGTGCCTAAGAGGGCTGACAAGAAATCTGCAGAGGAACTTTTACGAGGGCCTGTAGGGACAGAACAAGGAGGAATGGCTTTAAACCCAAAAAGTTTAAAGAGGGTAGATTGAGATGGGATCTTAGGCAGAAGTTCTTCCCTGTAAGGGTGGTGAGGCACTGGCACAGGCTGCCCAGAGATTCTGTGGCTGCCCCATCCCTGGCAGTGCTCAAGGCCAGGTTGGATGGGGCTTTGAGCAACCTGGTCTAGTGGAAGGTGTTCTTGCTCATGGAAGGTGCTTGGAACTGTACAATCCCTACTGATAAATATTTAATGTGTGCTGGCCAAAGTACCTGTCAGCCTGTTACATGTGTATTTAGTTCATGGATTTGTATACCTTTTCCAGTGAAGAGACCTTTTCACTCAGTCAGAACATGTTTAGGCACCATGTTCGTTACTGGTAAAGAGCATTCTGGTCATACAGCTGCTTCCCAGTGACCCTTCTGCCCTGAGCGCCCTTTAGCTCACTGTAAATCCCAAGCATACATGAGACAGCAAGGGTCAGATCCCTCTGTGAGAACTGCGGAGTCACCACATATATAGCTAGAGGTAATTGAGCCCAAAGAAAAGTAAATACAAAAAGGATTTATGAATTCCAGCTTGCAGAGAGTCCATATATATATTTAGATATATATAGTCCATTCATTCAGTAAGCTGTTTCCTCTTTTGCTTAGAAAATGACTAGGCAAACCAGAAACCCTGGCTATAGCAAAACCTTTGGTTTTGCTACAATTCCCTGTGAAAGACACTTTTCCTGTGTGAATCATATCTTTCCCCTCCTTTGCAGACATGAATGAGACATCTTTACCATATATGTTCCCCCTGGCTGAGAGATCCAGATCCCAGACCTGTTTTCTATTAAATCAAATCCTTCTTTGCTGTCCATCTTTGCCCTGGGACAAGAAGCACTCTTTATGCTGTTGAAAAGAAGACAACCACAGAGGTTCCCTGGCCAGGAACTGTGGCACTTCTGAGACAAGCCCATGTGTATTGGGAGAAGCAAACTAATTTGAGGAAGAGGGGTTTTTTTAGCCATGAGTATGCCTTGTATATTGCACTGTTTGTTAATTCCTTCTCTATCACACGGTTTCTCTGTGTGAGATATTGCAATCATGTAATCTCAGTTATAATAAATACCTGTATGCTTCGTGTTAGAGGCTGGGCTAAAGTACAAATACGGAAAGGATAAGTGTGTTTTGTTTGGCTGCTGCACAGCTAGAAAAGATGCCCAACTACTCATACACAAGATAAGTAGTTGCTGACTTATATGGTGAAGACTTTTATCAGGCTAACAGCCAGGCTGAGCCAGACAAAAAATGTGAAGGTTGACATATTAGAAAGGGATGGATAGTAGAGACAGGAACTGGGGGGCACTCTGAGGAGAAAAGGGATAGATCTGTTGGAAATACAGGCAACAATTGAGAACAGAGGCATAGAAAATACACAGAAGGAGTATAGTAGGGTCTAGGGCTGGTGCAGTGGCTTGAGTATTGTTATGGTATTACAGGGCTGGTGCAGTGGCTTGAGTATTGTTATAGTATTACAGGGAATATGGCGGGACTCCAAAATGTTGCAGTAGAAGGTGTTGGATAGTAAAGCTGGGGAAAATTCATTACTTCTGTGGTTCATGAAACAACTTTATCTTTTCACAGTTCTGTGCTAAGCAGGTGGGAGGTTGTTGAAGAATCCCAAATGTCCCTGCATCCTAAACACTCTGGAAGGAAAAGTACAGTCCAGTGTCCTGGGTGTGAGACACGGATGAGTTTGGAACCAGAGCAGTGAAGAAAGGCACCCTGGTGCCATTGCAGGTGTATTTAATCAGGTTTTTATCAGTGTTACTGAAAGGTGGTTCACCTGAATTCCCATCTTATAACAGAGACTTCCTTGTTTGCTTACAGCCTTGTGAAAGGGGGAAACTACCATGTAACAGCATTAAGAAAGGGTGCGGTTTTTTTCTCAGTAGAGTGGAAGGAATCTATGCAATTTAGTTGCCTACCAGGGGGAATGCTGACAAATGCCACCCCCACCCCTCCCAAGAGCACTCCTCTTTCATCCACCACCTGGTAGAATTATTGCGCTATTACATTACTATGGTGGTTGTGTCATTGCTTTGTGCCTGATCCATGATGTTTATCAGTCCATTAGTTACTTTTGACCCAAGATAGATGGGTCATAGCACAATTCAGTTGATTTATTCTTCTGCAGATTGAAACCACCAGCAGAAATCATGATGTTATCCTGAATCTTCAAGTGGTTTCCATTGGCATAGAAGTCTCCAGCATAGTATCTGATTGACTGAAGTAGCATGTTTCCAAAGACTCACAGATGCCCAGGAAAACCAATGGAAAGGCACTTGCTGAGGGATCTAGGACTTGACTTGCAACTGCCTGGGTAAATGCTTAGCCTACAGGTGAAGGAGAAACCCAGCTGCACAGAGTAGAAGAGGTTTACTGCTCCACATGGCAGGAGCCGGGGCCAGGCAGAGCTGTATGCTCACTGTTGGGCACAGTCCCATGGCATCTGAACAAGGAAAGCAGACCAGGTCTGGTGCCAGTGACTGGGTTCAGCCACAGTCCCATCCGCAAAGGAGTCCATAGGGAAGACACAGGTCCAAAGTGAAGCTGGGAGTCACGTCAGCAAGTTGATGTTGGGATTAGCAAGGTACAAGGCTGGGCACACACAGATGGACAACATGGCTTGGCCGAGGAAAGAGCCACTTAAATGTGGTTCCTGAGCCAGGGTGGGGTCTGCAGTGAGTTGTCTCCTACCTTGTTCTTACACCTTAGCTGCTTCCCCAGCAGCCTGATCCCTGGTTACACAGCTGCACCCTTGCAAAGCTAACCTTGCATAGAAAGCCTGTTAGTGCTCTCAGGGCCATGATACTTGCCCTTAGACATTTGAATCCATAGGGAATGACTATCCAGCATGCTTCAGTGCATATAGATGCAGTTATTCTGCAAAACAATCAATCAGATGCCTAGACCCAATGTCAAAGAAGAGGCAACACCTCCCTTCTCAGCATCTGCTCCTACCATAATTCTTTGCCTTCAGTTCAGTGTACAGGCTTGCCATTACTAGTTGCGCTGCATCTCAGATCCAGTTGAAGCAAGATCAAAATGCTGTAGAACAGGGTGGTATTTGAGTACCAAATCTTTTATGCCTTGCTACATATGGGATGCTTCTCTCAGCAGCCTCACTTGAAGGTTTTCCCTAGACTGGGGGCCTCAGTTGCACTAATGGCTTCAAGTTTTCTGTGCTTACTGTGTTGAAAAAGAAAGAAAAAGTGAGAGAGAGACTAATAGAGAAAAACACACCTGAGCAACCAAAAAAACCCAATTATTCACAAGGAAAATCAGTGTTAGAGGCCAAAAGAGTAGATGCCAAAAGGATCAAATGCCAAACATAACCTTGATTTGCAACTCATTTCCCCAGTCCAAAGTTTGGCTTTTGTTTGTCCACTGAGCTCTGTCATTTGTCAGCACCAGAAATGCCTCTGCAGTATGCAGTCATACTGGTCTGAGCCCTTAGGCTCAGCTTCGCATCTTTGCCACTCATGCGCAGTTGATGCATCTGTTGCTGGACAGCTGCAAGCTGAACCTGAAAGGGTTTGGGTGAGAGAAGTGTAGTGGCATGGCCTCATTCACATCTCTTGGATGTGCTGAGACAGCACTGTACTGGTATTTCTGATGTGTAACAGGTACGGGGGTGAGGTGCTGTGTCTGACAACACAGTTTGGAAGTTTTGATGAAAGTCCCTGTGATTTTTAAAGTCTGCAATTCCCTAGCCAATTCCTAGTTCAGCTTCACAGGTTTCTGAGTCCCTTCCTGAGGGGGACAGACATCATCCACGCAAGGAGGCATTTACGAGGATTACAGGCTGTCCCTGGCCAAGAGTAAGATCTGGGGCTGCATGTGTGCTTTATGATTTGCTCCAGACTTGTTTCCTCCCAACAGCCCTTCAGATCTCACCTCTAGAAATGACTGGAAAACCTGTGGGATTGTGGCCCACTACAAATATATCACCTGTAGAACAGATCTGGAGAGGAAACCCTTGCTGCACATCCCAAAAACCCTTCAAGAGACAAGGGAGCACAGCACAGGGCAACACCAAACTCAGGTTAACACAACCTGAAAATGCCATCTCTGGATAAAAAATGGTTGGTTGGTTTGTTTATTAACCAGCACACCTGGCCCTTTTATTAGTGCAGCACAAAAGTGGTTCTTTCATTCTTAATTGTTAACACAAAAATAAGGAAGAAAAATAAGGAAGGAATATCAACGGTAGACTGTGTACATGAAAATAAACCCTCATCTTGGGTTAAGGATTGCATTCACCAAGCTCAGCTGATGTTGGGCACAGGTTTACCCTTCCCACTAGTCCCAGCTGAACAGAATAATAGCTGAACAATATTCAGCTTGAATTTTTTCTCACACTAGTCTTGCACCAAGGGTGGATGGAGAGGAGGACCAGACCTGTAGACTGGCAGGTGGTCCCCCTCCTCTGGGACTCTTCTTCCTAAGGTCCCAGATCACTGAACATGCTGATCCTTACAGAAAGGCTGATGTATAGCAGGCTTTCTCCCCATCTAATTTTTGGTGTGTTCAATCTGTCTGAGGGGCTGGGGAATGGAGGCTGAAATGTAGCTGAGATTAGGGGTGGTTGAAAGCTGGACTTTCTCTCCAGCTAAAATTCATCACATCATATCCTGCACTGGGACCTTAAACAAGGATCTTTAATTGAGTCTCTAAGAGGAGGAAATATAGGAAAAATATTTTGAAATAAACAAAATACTTCCATTTATCTGATAAATGACCCTGGGACTGAAACAGCCTTATCCATGTTGACAGTTTCTTTCATCTTTGCTAGCAGTCAGCCAGATTAATGAATACTCAAGATTAGTGAATACTCAAGTAGTCAGAATTTTACAGAACTTGAGCACTGGGTGAAGATTGTCCTGGCCACAGGCACTGAGAGCCTTCCACCAAGCCCAGAAGCAGTTCCTGTTGCTTGTTGAGTGTCCCAGGTGTCCATGATGTGGCTCTAAGATACCTTGGATCTCTAGCAGGGGTCTGAGACACTGTAGGACCCTCAGCATGGGAGAGCTCTGCTGGGCAGAGTTTCCCTGGGGGCATCACTGGTGGTAGCTAGGTCTCAGAGGCAGTAAGAAAGCAGGCTGGCTTCCAGCACACATAACCCTGTTAGTGTTTCCTCCATGGTTTTGTGGAGCCAGACACATTTCCACAAGACTCTAATTTGTGATAAAATAACATTCTTCAGTTAAAAAACAAACAAACAAAAAGTCCAAGAAGAAGACCCACAGGCTTTCAGCACTGGCTTTTCTCCCTGTTCCCATCTGCGCACTAGGCTGATCCAGAGCAAACCTTCTACCTTTGCCTGGGTCAGTTGTACATTTCCGACAATTATTGTTTGCCTATGATCCTTCCTGTTACGGAAGGGAAGTTGGCAAGATAAAATTTTGGGACTAGTCTACACTTGAAAGCACTGGCCCTATGCTAACCCCAGCAAGGAATGTGGAGGGACATGTGCTGTCACCCAACACACCTCAGAGAGGTCTCCCAGCGGGTGAGACGCTGCTTCTGGCAGCAGGTGTAAGAAGCACAGCGTAGGGTGACTTTGTTGGTTGGATAGGGCATATGCCTTGTTTTATTTCCTTTCTCCAGATCCCTTGCACAGCAGCTGACTCAGCAAACTTTTGGCTCATCCAAATCCATCACCCTCATGGTCCCAGCACCATGAGGCAGGGGGCAATATGACTTGCTGCTGCTGGTACACGATGGAGGCTGCTGGAGCATAGCCACGACCCTGGAAGACGCATGTGTAGGTGCTTTGAGCACAGAACTCATTAAACATATCCCTCTGGCTCTGCTGATTGTACAGAGCTTGTGCTCCTGCGGTAGATGGGTTGACTGTAGTTGCTTGTGGGACCTTTCTCAACTGGTGCTGTCTGTTGTAGGATGTGTCCCAAAGGAAAAGCATCATTTCTTTACCCATTAGCCAGCACAGACTAGAGCCACTTGTTGCTGAGGGGTTTTAGATCAAGGACTGCATGCTACTACCAGCCCATGCTTACCCATTTATTCATGTCAAATTGCCAAGGGCCATTGGGCAACAGAGATCTGTGTATGCATGGCCACAATGTCCATTCCCATGGCTAAATTCAAGATTGGATGGGACAGGTGCCCACTGCTTTCTGGGAAGAGCAGCTTTTGCTTTCTTCTGTTTCAAAGCTTTAGAGTTGGTCAGATGCTCCCTGTGGAGCACAGCCCAGCTTTCACATTGGTTCTGCTTAAAAACACACACTGATGTAGCTCAAAGCACCAGCAAATCTGACCAGCCTGAGCTGTGTTCTTGAGGAGCTGTCGGTTGCAGGTTGTCCGGTTCAGATTACAAAGGATGCTAGTAGGATGTCTCTAAGAGACCTCAAATGAGCAAAGCCTGTTTGTCTTATCTTGAGTAAACAGGTGATACTTTCTGATAAGCAGACATGATAGAAGCAGGAAGGAAAACCTGAGGTATGGTTGTCCACCAGCATTGCTCAGCCAAGCCAGAAAATAAATCTTGTCTTTTTAGGCAGTTGGGAGAGCCAGGGAAGCCTTTCATCCAGCCTGCTCATTTGAAAGGGAAACAGTTCCAAGAATGCAGTATTTATTTAGTATTAAATGCAGTCTTTGCCAACTATTGAAAAAGATAGGTTTAGCTTTTGCTGCAGTTGGTTAATGATAGCCTGACTGCCCATTTTTATGTTAGGATTGCTACCAAAACCCTGTCAGTTTTGTACTGAGCTGCAAAAAACCTCATGGAAGGTTTGGTTTGGCTTTATTTTGAGCTGGCTTGTGCCAGCATAGTGGGATGAAGCAAAGCAGCAGATGGAGGAACTGGTGGAGCACTCAGGATGCTACGGAGCAGGGGACAAGGAGGGAACACAGCAAAGAGTGTGAGGGAAAGGGATAATCAGCTGTGTTCAAGACTTCAAGTGTCATACAGGGGAGAAGAAAAAGTGAACTGAACTCACCCCTTGGAATTTTCCTGCTTGAGTGGTTTCAGCAGAAAAATTCTGCAAAAAAAAAAAGGTCTCCTACCCAGTTAAATACTTTATTTAGAGAGGAATTTTGGCCAGTCCTACCAAGAAATCCTTGTTTTACACAGACAAGCAAGAGGTTTACGTAGACACCTCTCACGTGACCTCAGGCATAGCACCAATGACTTTCTTCAGAAGTGAAGGACAAATCCTTTTAAATGAGTTCATTACCACTTTTTGGAGCTGTGCAGTTCCATTTTGACCCCCGGGCAAATGAAAACATGCCCTGTATTGTAAACCCAAGGAACTGCTTTGTACTGCAAATGAATTTTCCTTAAAGAAGGATCCTCTAATTCCCTGTGTATGTATGAAGTATTAAGGGAATTAATGAACATCTTACTTGTGCTAGTCTTTGAGTGGTGCTTGTTCCCTGCCACTCAGGGCTGCTTATTTGCCCCATGGTTTTTTGCAGCTATCAAGCAGCAGCTCTAGCTCTCATCCTGCTCCATGGATGTAGCTCCTGGGGAGCTGCAGGCAACTCGATGCAGCTTGTCTGCTCCCAGCATGAGCAGGAACTGGAGCTTGCCTGGTGCCACAGGTCCATGAGCACTTTGGGGCACAAAGGGACCCCAGGGACAGAGAAGGTCCCCATGGGAGTCGTGTGAGCTGGCCTGTGTTTATGCAGCAGCAAAGCTGCACACGGACCCTTGTGTTTAGGGATCAAGGTTCGCATTAATGTTACTAGTGCAGCAGCTCTTTGAATGCAAGAGCTGAAGTTCCCTGTGCGTTCAAAGAGATGGTGAGTTCCCCCAGTACGTACGGTAGACAGCAGTTAATAGGGTTTAAGAGGTACCCAGCAGAGATGTGGGGGATCACTAAGAAACCACCCATCTTGAGTCCACCCAGCCAGAAACCTATGAGAAGGAAACCAAACTGGGCACTGTTTCTCTGGTGTGTTGTTGGCAAAGGATGAATCAATTGATTTAACAAACAGTGGTTTTTTAAAGGAAGAAATGAAAACGGTAACAGGAAGATAATGAGTAACACAGGATACCAAATCACTTCTGCAAAGGTTGATCATAACTGGTTACTGCCCTTATCTCAGTGTCCCCAGGGAGGCAATTGCAAGATCAAAAGCTCTTGAAGTCAGAAGGTGCATTTCTAGTACAGTGATCTGTGCAGGTCTCTGAGGACTCACAGTGTAGTGGTGTGTGTGATCTGGCGAGCATGAGCAAGCTGCAAGGGAGAGAAGGACATATCCAGCACACTGAAATCTGTAGGGTCTCCTCCTAGAGAGGGTTGTGTGGGGAAGACAACCCTTGCAAGCAGTTACACAGCAGGCCTCCATCAATCAGTGAGGAACAAGTTTGCCTCCTCTGTTGCCCACTCTGACTCCCTAGCTGGCAGCTGGAGATGGGCTTGGTCCAGCATGTTTATTTCAGTCTGCTTAAAATAATCCTTGGTATTTATGGCTGATTCCATGCCAAAAATATGTCCAACACCCAGTCAGCTGGCTTTTCTCTAAGCAACACAAATCAAATCAGCCCTTAATTGAATTCCCCTCTGTTGAGGCAAACTGGAACTCGAGCGCTGGGATTTCCTTGGATTGTTCCCACCAGTGAAGCTTTCATCCAGTTTTGCTCTTGCACTTGGCACTTCTTAATGACTTCATATAGAGCTGTATGCAAATAGGCTTAATGAACTGTGGATGCTCTCAGGTGAACAAGGGGCAGACAAAGCATCAAGCCATTAGTGTGGTGCGCCCAAGCTGTGAGACCAGTGTCAGAGGGAGCACACTAGTCACCTAGTGCTACAGTAGATGTACGACTTGCTGGATTAGACTGCTCTTTCCGTGGTCCCACCATGCTTGGTCACTCTGCAATATAATGTAAATTGCCCTGTGAATAAACTTCATGGCAAGAAGCTCCATGAGCCAAGGGAACCTTCTGCTCTGCAGGGAGCTGTGTCCTCCACATGGATGCTGCATTCCTGGATGGTGGGGAGCACCATAGTGATGTGAAACCCTATGGTAATTCTGGGCAGTTGGGCCAGGGCTTTGTTTGCACTGACCAGAGACCTTCAAAGGCACTTTCCTTGTTGTCATTTCTCCCCTAACAAGAAGGCTGGGGCAGGTTTGGTGCATGTCTGGCCCCAAGTCCTGGTAACCAAACCACTAAAGGGGATGAACCATGAGTGCTGCCAGTATCTAACTTACAGGCAGAGGAGATTCATCCACAGCAGCATCCCATCGTCGCCACAACCAGCCTGTGGCATCCCTCAGTCGCCTTCCTCCCAAGATGGTAGGTTGTTTTGGTTGAGGGCTCAGGCTTGAAAGAAGCCTTTCACAGCAGTAAGCCTTCATTCACCACATAGGGCTCTCCCTAAGTCACTACAAGTCGCACAGAAATCTTGTGCCCGTCCTCCCTCCCCTAAGAGAGAGGAGCAACATTTGAATTTGTGTTATAGGAAAGGATTGTCTGTGTCCCCTTCGACTGCCTCGGGTGCTCCTCATCTTGGGGACAGCCTGCCACCTTGTGTTGGAAGCTAAGGATTATCAGGGTGGTTTTGCTTAGGGCATTGAAAATGAGTCAGGCATTGCTTAATTGGTTTGCATTTAAGATTCCTAAATCCCAGAAGAACTGATGAAGACCTTGAGGAGCTCAGCAATATGGGAAGTCAGGGATGCAACAAAAACTTAGACTAAAAGAGGATAGATTTAGGGTCAGAGCAATCCCAGGCACAGCTACAGGTTGCGCAAAGAGGAGTTTCAGAGCAGCCCTGCAGAGGACTTGGGGGTGGTGGTCGATGAGAAAATAAACATGAGCCAACAGTGTGCGCTTGCAGCCCAGAAAGCCAACTGGATCCTGGGCTGCATCAAAAGGAGCATGACCAGCAGGTCAAAGGAGGTGATCCTGCCCTCTACTCTGCTCTCGTGAGACCTCACCTGCAGTATTGTGTGCGGTTCTGGTGTCCTCAACATAAAAAGGACATGGAGCTGTTGGAACAAGTGCAGAGGAGGGCCACGAGGATGATCAGTGGACTGGAGCACCTCCCATATGAAGACAGGCTGAGAAAGTTGGGGCTGTTCAGCCTGGGGAAGAGAAGGCTGTGTGGAGACCTCATGGCTGCCTTCCAGTATCTGAAGGGGGCCTATAGGGATGCAGGGGAGGGACTCTTCATTAGGGACTGTAGTGACAGGACAAGGGATAACAGGTTAAAACTTAAACAGGGGAGGTTTAGATTGGATATAAGGAAGAAATTCTTTTCTGTTAGGGTGGTGAGATGTTGGAACGGGTTGGGAGGTTGTNGACAAGGGATAACAGGTTAAAACTTAAACAGGGGAGGTTTAGATTGGATATAAGGAAGAAATTCTTTTCTGTTAGGGTGGTGAGATGTTGGAACGGGTTGGCCAGGGAGGTTGTGAGTGCTCCATCCCTGGCAGTGTTCAAGGCCAGGTTGGATGAAGCCTTGGGTGACATGGTTTAGTGTGAGGTGTCCCTGCTTATGGCAGGGGGTTTGGAACTAGATGGTCTTAAGGTCCTTTCCAACCCTAACTATTCTATGATTCTATGAGGTTAGTGAGGTGCTGGCACAGGTTGCCCAGAGAAGCTGTGGCTGCCCCACCTCTGGCAGTGTTCAAGGCCAGGTTGGATGGGGCTTGGAGCAAGTTGGTCTAGTGGAAGGTGTCCCTGCCCATGGCAGGGGGTTGGAACTGGATGAGATTTAAAGTTCTTTTTAACACAGATTACTCTGTGATTCTGTGAAATCTCCTCAGTTTCCCCAGTCCTGACTTTGGTGGCACGGCTTCCATTGGGTAGGTCAGTGCCTGAAGTTTCTCTTCCCAAGCAAGGGTGAGCATCTCCAGGATCCCCAGAAGATATTTTGAACTGTCCCTAGTACAGAGGAGAATTTCAGTCCATTTAGATTGTGGCATGCACCTCAGCTGAGTATGACCCTTCTTGCTTTTGAGCCTGGACCATATTTTGCAGCACCCATACCAAAAAGCCCATGAAAGCACCATTGCTTTTCTTCACTGAAGGCCTCAGGCATCACTGAGGTGCTTATGGCATTACAGACATAGATACAGGCTTCAGGTGCAACATATGGGACATCAACAGCTGCTAAGTGGTGGCTGGAGGCCATTCCAGATGCTCAGGGAACCTTATACAGCCCTAAGTACCTGTAGGAGCCAAGGACTGCAGGGCCTTATACATTTCAGGGGCTTCATCTCAAATCAGACCCTGCTTGACTTCCACTTGGCTCCTTTTATTTCCTCTACTCTTAACAAGCATAAGGTTCATTAGAAAGGATAGATGTTTATAGGGTTTAACACTCTTTCCAGATTAGTTTTTCATTTTTTCTAAATGCTCCTAAGAGTGTGACAAATTCTTCCTATAAATACTATTAGTGGTTAATGAACCCAGAGGGAGATGTGCCGTCATCTCACTGAGCATTGCTGCAGCTTTCTACAGAGGTTCTCTTTTATTCCTCATGTCTTTCATAGTTTCCTTTATATTTTTTCTTTGATTCACCATCAGCATTTCTACCCTTCTCACATTGTTTTCCCCCTGTCCCTATTGTTGCTGCAAGTGGTGTTTTCACCATGTATACTCCGTCCATGGGACAGACAAATAGTACACATGATGTGTAGATGTTATTCAGGATGGGAGGTATGGGTAAGATAGTCACAAAAAACTCCATCTACCCAAATGTATTGGCTTTTGCAGCTCCCAGCCAAGGGGTGATAACAGCTGGATTAGCCGTGACACCCCAGCAGATGTGAAGGAACCCAGTAGAGGTGAAGGAACCTGCCTTGGCTCAGTTTTACAGTGGACACATAGGGACTGAGCTGGAAAATGGTGATGGGTCAGAGCCAGCTTAGACATGTGGAAAACCATCACTTCATCCTCCTGGTTTTGGATTTGACTTCATACACAGACCTGATTCCTCTTGCCCTTGTACAGGCAAAGAGCTGCCCAGCTGAGAAAGGCTGTGTTTGGAGTTACTAATTCAGTTATGACTTCGGAGATCCCTGTTTGCTTACCAGTGGGTGATAACGCGACCAGGCATAACACACTGCATGAGCAGGGCAAAAGTCAAGTTTTGGGACTAGGTTGAAGTACTGACTGGTTCCTGAAATGTGCTGGATGGACATCATGTGGTATGTCACTGATGTAACCAGCTGGGGACACGGAGGCATGGCGCAATTCTTCCTCGTGAGCAACCACAGGCTGAGCAAGGCAAAGTTGTGCTGATTTTTATAAAATGAGCTTCTCTTTCTTTTTCCTGTGGCTGGCCCAGTTGAGAATCAGTCTGCAGGATTGGTGCTCCGTGTGTGCTAAAGTGAACCAAAGGAGACCTAAACTGCAATGTTGTTTCCTTATCAGCAGTGGGCTGTGGATGCAGTCTGGTAGTGTGGCACCCACTGAATCCTGCCCAGGTATTGAAGAGCCTCCTGGCAACTCAGCTGGAGAATGACTTATGGGTTTGTTTACTTGATAGGGCTCCAGCTCGTGTTCAGTGTAGGCCAAGCTGAGTCAAATGTACACATTCTGCTAACATGGCATGTGCGCATCAGGCATGAGGAAACATGCTAACGCAGCAGGGACACAGCCATGTGGGAGCACTCCTTAGTTTCCTTGTTCCTGCATACCAGTGCTGGTCAAGGCAGGAGGTGAGGGATGGCAGATCCTGTTGTTGGTTCAAGCCTTGGCTGCTGACCTGCTTATCCAAGTGCAAAATTAAATCATCTTCTAAAGAAGGTCTGAAACCCTTGCTTTTCCAGTAAGCAAGCAGGTAACTGTTTACTGGCACATTGTGAAACCCAGCCAAGAAATTGTGCAGAGTGCTAGCAACAACAAAAAATGATCCCCTGTGTCCTCATTGCAGCAGGCCCTTTAATATGATAAGGAACAAGCAAAAGGAAGCTTTCCAATTACTTTAACATGCATAAAAAATTGGATTGTGCCTGGTCATGGCTCTGTGATCTTTCAGTGAAATTGCTATTTTGCACTGACTTGCTTTTGCATCTTTATTGCTTATTTAAAATGTGCCTGTGCTTGGACCGGAGTTTTGTAATAGCGGCACTTGGGCTGCCACATCTATTGCCCTGGAAAACATCACATTAAAACTTGTTCAGCTGTACAAATCCCAGCCCTGCAGACAGAATTCAAAACAGCTCTGGCGCCTTCCTGGGTTCCCTGTAATGCACTGACAAAGCCTACCCCAAATCTGCAGTAATGAGCCCATCCCTGTGACTGCACCCCTCTGACCACACACTGTGAAAGTGCTCTTCTGCTTCTGATCCTACTTGGTGACTTCAGTATGTATCAGATGTACACCCCCAAGGCAATCCATTTACCTCTACTCCTCCATCAGAACGTATTTACCTCCATTGTAGAGCACAGTATGAAATTATTAAGTAATTTACTGCTGCCATGGTTTAACTGCAGCCAGCAGCTAAGTACCACACAGCTTCTTGCTCCCCCCTGCCCTGGTGGGATGGGGAGGAGAACTGGAAAAATTCTGGGTTAGGTGAGAACAATTTAATAATTTAAATAGAACAAAATTATATAATAATTAAAATAATAATTATTATTAAAGGAGAGACAACAAAAATAGAGAAATAAAACCCAAGAAAGACAAGTGTTGCACAATACAATTGCTCACCACTCGCTGACTGATACCTGGTCCACCACCATGCAGTGATTGGTCCCTTCTGGTCAACTCCCTCCAGTGTCTATACTGGGCATGACGTGCTGTGATATGGAATACCCCTTTGGCTGGTTTGGGTCAGGTGTCCTGTCTCCGCTCCCTCAAGGCTGCCCCTTTGCACTGGCAGAGCATGAGAGACTGAAAAGTCCTTGATCAGGATAAGTGCTACTGATCAACAACTAAAACATAGGTGTGTTATCAGCATTGTTCTCAGACTAAAGCCAAAACACAGCACTGCACTGGCAAGTAGAAAGAAAATTAACTCTATGCCAGCCAAAACCAGGACAACTGCCTTTGGTTAGCTTTTTTCCAAGCTCAGATCTATCCAAATGAGAAAGGAGTCACTATTGCCAATCTCATCTAGGTTTTCTTCATCATCCCTCTCCTGTCTGGACTTTGTTTTCCTACTGTATCTCATTTTCCCCTTGGAAAAGGCTATGCCTTTCCCTTCAGCAGCCCTGTGGGATGGAGCTGACTCCATACAGAAGTGTTGAATGTTGCAGAGGTGAAGGAGGTCATCTTGTCAAGACTGGGCATGAAGCTGGACAGTAAAACAAAGGGACACTTGGCCGCTTCATGGTGTTGTACATACATCTTTTTTTCCAACCATGAGTGTGATGTAGACCTGTGACATATTGGCAAAATGTGGGATTTTTTTAAGCTCTTGAGGTGTATAGATCACAGATGGGCAACTCTTCCTGACAGATGAATGTGTAGTAGGTCTGAGAAGCAGCAAGCAAATGCTTCTGAAGCTGTGCAAATCTAAAAATCCTTGGTTATGAAGCATATCTGTTATGTGCTTTGTTTTCTAGAAACAAGATCCAAATCTACAAGGATGTTTAGGAGCATCATTCCTACATAGGCTCCTAACCTGTGTCATCATCTATGGGTGTTTATGCCACCAGTAGGAGCTAGATGCTAGCTATCTTTCACACATCTGGCTTCAAGCTATCGTTTTGGCAGACATGCAAAGACAGGCAGTCCTCACTGGAAGAGACCACATGCAAAATGCAAGGTGTCCTGCTTAGGTTTGTTGCCAGGGAGAGGACATTCTGCATCTCTGCCTCTGGCTCACTGAATCACATCACCCATGCCTGGATCTTGGCATTGTGCCTCCAGGCACAGCACTTTTTGTGTTCTTCCTGAGACTCCCAGGGCTAAGCTGTGTGTTAGCTTGACAGAGGATGTGCTAGAGGCTTGTGAGAAAAATCCAGAGAAACAGGAGGACTGCCCAGGTGTCAGGCTCCCCAGGGAACTGGGGACCAAGTCACAGCAGAAAGACATAGGGAAATAAAGTCACATAGAGAGGTGAATGCTGTTAGGCCAAGCCCAGCACAAACCAAACCTGAGCTCAGGTTTTGTATGTCACCCTTTTCCCCACAGTGTTTTTCATCAACAAAAGAAGCCTACTTGTTTTATCCCTTGGTTCTAATTGCAGGCAAATGAATGGAGCTGTGTCTGATGAGGGCAAACTGTGGGAATTTCAAAGGATACCCAGACATTTCATTTCTAAATTCAGAAATGTCATGTGTACTTTAGCCTCCATGCAGTACTTCATTACCATAGAATCATAGAATAGTTAGGATTGGAAAGGACCTTAAGATCATCAAGTTTCAACCCCCTGCTATGAGCAGGGATACCTCACCCTAAACCATGTTGCTCAAGGCTCTGTCCAGCCTGGCTTTGAACACTGCCAGAGATGGAGCATTCACAACTTCTTTGCGAGGACTGTTCCAGTGTCTCACTACTCTCACAGTAAAGAACTTCTTTCTCATATCTAACTTGAACTTCCCCTACTTAAGTTTAAACACATTACCCCTTGTCCTATTGCTACTGTCCCTGACAAAGAATCCCTCTCCAGCATCCTTACAGACCCCCTTCAGATATTCCCGGCAAAGATGGGGGAAGAACAAAAGGCGAATAAAATAATTGTAAAGTTAACTAGATCAGCAGGTGTTACCTGGAATTGTCAAAGCAGGATGATTCAGCATGGTCTGGACATTATTCAGTACAGTTGCATCAGGAAGGAGAAGGCTGATGCTGAGCAAAATGACACTGCGTCCCACTGAGGATTTCAATGTCATGTGAAAGTTGTCCTTGCCCATGATCAGCTTTTCAGGAGAAGCTCTTTGAAGCCCACTAGCTCCTTGCAGGTTCACTCTCATGGGGGCTGCATTTCTGCAAATATAATCTCTGATAAGATTTGAACCTTTTTTATTTTAGTCCCCTAGCATTTGCTTTCCTAATGTTAGCCTCCAGAGGGCGAAAACCCTTCAAAAAAGCTCTGGGAAGAGCTCCAGCCAAGCTGGAGGTGATCTGCTTGCAAAAGGACAACAAAAAGACTGGTGGTAAGGAATTCCCCCCCAGATCGTGCGTTTTCCGGCCCTTTTCCATGGTGACGTCTCCGGCCTCCAGGCGTGACCACTGCTGCAGAGGCCAGAGCGATGGGTTTGGGGGGAGAGAAGGAGAAGGTGAACTCCTGAATGACTCCGGACTTCCTGGAAAGCTTCTGGGATGATGAAATCGTCTGACGCCTTACGTCAGGTGGGAAGTTTTCAGTAGTTTGTCCCGGGAGCTGGTTCACAAGCCAGGAACCCTGGGAGATGCAGGAAAATCCTAATGGTGCTGATGCAGAAGTTACACTCCTATTCAGTACAATATATAAGAAGTTTCCTTGCAAAGTGCTTAAGGAGAGAAAGGGCTCTGTCACATGCCAGCTTCAGAGGGGGTAGGAATCCTGCTGGATCACAGCATCCTGGTGCTCTAGCCATCACACTAAGTGATGGAGAAATGAGTCCCAGGACAGCTGGTATTAAAGCAAGGATTGGGTGGTTTTAAGGACAACACATGCATTGCCACTTGCTGAAGAGACCTAATTCCTGGGAAATGCTGAGCATCTGCTTTGGAAAACAGTCTTTGTGTATATCTTCAGAGGAACTGGAAAAGTAAGAACTGGTAGGAATACCATACTCATGGGCAGAGATGATAAAGACTCACAGCTAAAAAAAATGGGTTTTAAGAGGGTACAAAGGTGAGATGGAATGGGATAGGAGCAGCTTGGGGGTGAGAGGAGAAATAGGGCTGAGAAAGGTAATTAAAGGAGAAATAGGACTGCTGGGGACCTCAGTGTATGAAATATCTCAGTATCTATATACATACATATCATCTATACTTTTAGAACACTCACTTTCTATAGTATAACTCAGTTCTGTAGTATATTTATGGTGAGGTGGGAAGCCACAATCTCAGGCTTGCCCCAGGCTTGCTGCTGGGCTATGGGAAGATGCTGATATCAGCTGGAGGGACCCAGCACCTCTGCACCCATCCTGGCACCATCACTGAAATAAGTTGAGTAATTAATCATTTACTGCTATGTTTCTGTCAAATCTCATTACACAACACCTGAGTTATTTTTCCAATTGAGTGATTGCCTGGATTCTACTGTGAAGTCCTTGGCAATAGCCTCAAAGGGGACATTTGGTCAGGGCTGGCAATAATGTTCTTCTGCGGCAATAATATTCTTCTGCAACAATAATGCTGTCAGGGCATAATCCTGATATGGATGTGTTCCTGCCTCATCTGGAACCACAGCTCACCATGGACAGAGGGTGAGAAGTTCAAAGCACAAAAGATCAAACAACTCCTGCAATGAGTAGGTCAGGGCACATTGTCTTTGAAAAGAAATGGCTGGAGGGGAATCATAGTAAGGCTTATGAAACTGGGAGAGGACATGCTGTTCACTGCCTCATCCAGCAACAAATAAACAACAAACAAATAGATAGATAAGGGCGTCAGCTGAGGTTGGCAGGCTCAAACCACACATTATCAGCCAGTGTTTGGTACAAAGTCTGGCAAGGAAACAAAGGCTGGTCCTGCTCTCTCGAGGAGCCAAGGTGGTCATGGAAGGGAAACCTATGGAGGGTCACCCCAGGTCACAATGGTCAGAGACAGGAGGGTTTGCAGAGAAAATACCAATACCTATTCCTGCGCCTTCCCAGACATCTGGTGAGTGTCAGGGACAGCACTGCAGGTGACTGGGACATGGGGGTGACCCAATACAGCAGTCCTGTCCTGTTCTTATAACCCTTTGGAATGGTTCAAAGAAGCTGCAGAAGCGACAGCCCTGGGCAAAGCCTTTGCAGGCTCACCTTGGTTGCACTGTTTGTTACCTTGTTTTTCATAACACAGGCATGGGTGGCTTGTGCCAGCACAGATACTGTCCTTATGCCAGTCCAGTTGGAGAAACATCTGGAAACAGATCCCCTGCTTTCATCTGTCTGTGTTATACCAGGCTAAGGAGTCTTTGCCTCAGCTGCCTCTTGTATCAAATAAATCCTGAATTGGTTTGTTTCGCACAGTCCAGCATTAACAGCACAGATGGAGCAGCCGTACTGGAATATGCATGGCTTTTAGTTGAGAGGAATAAATTATAATAGTGCACAGCTGGTTTTGTCTATGGCTAGGAATGGTATAAATGTATCTTACCAAAAAACAAAAAAAAAAGACTTCCTTCTCCACTGGTCTTCTTTCCCATCCAAAATAATCGTCCTGGCCAAATTCCTGTGCAGAACCCTCAGTTACCGGATGGGCTTAAACCACGACAGTCTTGCAAAAGAGTTTTTAAACCCTTCATCTTCCAATTTTTAATTTGCACATATCTGACATTAAAGGGGCCAAATGCAAGCACCACAAAGCCCATGTGTTTTTTGCTTTGCCACTTTTCAGAGCGTTGCTGTGTTTTGAAGTGGTTTGTACTGAAGAAAGAGTGTCAAAGACAGGGAGCGTGTTGTCAGAACAAACCCATGTTCACAGCACTTCCAAAACATTTTGCCTATATTCTGCATTTTGTGTGAACGTTCAAAACCGCTTGTTTCATTTCCTTTTTCTTAGAAAAAAAGTAAAGCAGACAAGGTTTGAAAGCTGAGAACATGATGAGTGCTTCAGAGAGTTTTTCTGGCGATGCTTGTCAGGTCCTTCATCTAGAGCTGCTCGGCTTGACAGCCTGTGAACTCCCATTTCTTCAACCAAAGCTCTGAAAACATGATATTCTGCTTAAACTACCCTAACCCTTTGAACTACTCTAACCCTTTATAGCTGTTTAAGCTGCTTAAGATTCAGATCAATTCAGATGCTAAATTATTGCAGAGTAGCCGAATGTTATAAACTCTCCTGGCTTTGAAATGATCTCAAAATTGAAAATGTTTCAACTGGGAGCATTTAAATATTCATTCCTCTAAATCTAAGAAATTTGCTTCTAAATAGGATTGAATTATGAGCCTCAAAGAGGTTTACAGCACAAAGCCCCATTTTCAGGGAGCCTGAGTAGCAGTTTTAAAGTTGTTAACTTCTGCAGTTAGGAAATTCCTCTTTAAGTGGCATCTTTAACAAATGTTTCACAAAATTGCCTTCACCAATCAAAAAATACAGATGCAATTAATTTGTCCTGAATTTTAAACCTCGTTGGCATCAACAAAATGAGCTGTATTTTATCTCCATGGCTCCCACTTCCCAAGCTGAGTGCAAAATCTGGCAGTGACATAAAATCAGTGCAGCTCAATGGTTTTGTGCTCATTTGCTCAGATTCATTAAACCAGTTGTGATGGGGATGTGCAGTCACACATGCGGGCAGGCACAAACCCAAAGCTGTTGCTGGGGTGAGATGGAGCAAGCCCAATCGCAGGCACAAGGCAAATTGTTTTTAAGTTACAAGAGCCGTGTGGGTCACCCTTTAAAACTGCAGACAGGGCAGTTAAGTGCATTGATATGATGCTGTGCCAGTGGGTTTGTGCCAGTTTTTAGCCTGTCGTTGTAGGGGTTAGATGAGGTGACACAAGTCTCAGTGAGGAGCAGATGCCTCCAGAGCACAATAAGATGCAATATGCCTTTGGCCAAGTTTTGTCCTGCCTAAAGAACAGGACATGATTTTCCTAGCTGAAATAGAGTAAGACCTTGTTGGGTCACCTCTCCTGCCTCCATCTGGCTGTGGAACCAGGTTAAATATCAAACTCTTCAGCTGAACCCATTAACCAGCTCTAAAGCTGCAGAGAACTGCTCGGGTGGAAGCAGTGGAAAAATGCACAAGCATGGGATGTGATGCATCAATATGCTGGGCATGGAGCTCATCCTAAAAGCCCAACAAAAGGCCATGGGGATCCAGGTCAGTAAGCTGGCAGACAAGCAGGGAGCCTGTTCTCTGTAGTGATGACCTCTAAACCACCATGTGTCCCAGGAGTATTGATGGTACTTCTCCTGCTGATGGTACTGTTTCCCCAGCTGATACAGGGTGCAGGCCCTTGAGCACCTACATCCTACGAGGAGATTCTGTAAGTTCCATTCAACCCATGGGTCAGAAATTATGGAATAGTTTGGGTTTGAAGGGACCTTTAAAGGCCATCTAATCCACCCCCCATGCCATGGGCATCTTCAAGTAGATCAAGGTTGCTCAGATCCTTACCCAACCTGAACTTGAATGTTTCCAGGGATGGGGCATCTACTACCTCTCTGGACAACCTGTGCCAGTGTTTCACCACCCTCATCATAAAATATTTCTTCCTTATATCTAGTCTTAATCTACTTTTTTTTAGTTTAAAACTGTTACTTCTTGTCCTGTCTCAATAGGACCTACTAAAAAAGGCCACTTAATCGCCTCAAACTCCAGCCTGGAACTGGTGTCCAGGCTGGTGTCATTCGCAGCAGTGTTTTGCATAATGTATAGGGGCACAGGGACTGTCCCAGGCCTTTAATGAGGAATTTCAGGTGCTTTAGTGGTGTTGGTCACAGAGGCTTCTCAGAGCTCAAGGATGGGCAGGTCTGTTGGACGCTGCAGTGAGGATTATGTTAAATAGAGTTTGAATGTGGCAATGCCAGCTTGGTGAATGCTCCAAAAACCAGCAAGCACAGGAAAATAGCTGCTTTTTCTGGTCAAAATAAGCATTTCTTTTTATCTTCAGGAAAACGTATCCTCTGAAGAATAGGGTTGAGTGAAGAATAGGGTTGTAAATAAGTAACGTCAAGTACATTAGGCTTTGTTAGCAACTACAGAGATAAGGAAATGGCTAAGATAAGCGCTGCACAAGAAATGGTCAGAACCAGCCTGGTGGTTACTGACATGACAACCATCCTAAAACAAAGTGATGAAGAGGAAGATGATGAAGAAATAACAACCAGTGGTCCTAGAGCCCACTACCACATTTTAGTGTGCATGCAAGAGGAATTCTAGAAGCATGATGTAATGTATAAGTAACTCAATGAGTATGGATGTAATCTAATGAATATGTATGTTTAAGGACAACATAATCACAGCCTGGTTGATGCTCAGATGAGACACGCTAGGAAGAGCTATCCCTCGTGTCTCCTGGCACCACAATGAAGAATACCTGCTTGTCAACATAAACTTTGTTGGTGAGTTTGTTCCTGGAGTTTTCTCTGAATCACTCCATGAGGAAATGGCTGCACATGTAGACATGGGTGGTGGTGAGACACTGGCATTTCAGCACTCCAATTACACCTTGTGCTTTTCAACAGAGCCTCAGGGAACAACACGAATGACACAGAAGGCAGGTGCTGCAAGCATTAATGTTGTGCTTCCACCACTTCCCTCCCTCCTGCTGGAGCTATGGGGGGGGGGTGTGGGGTGTGTGTGCACTTGGCCTTTCTTTGAAAGCCACGTGCAATTTATTGCTCCAATATTAAAGGCTGGACTGTGAGCCCAAGCATCACCCTCAGAGCAGTAGGGTGTAAATCCATGCTGCTTGCTGTAGGACTGCCACCATGGCAGGACAGCTCCTAGTAGGCATCCTTTTATCCTGGAGGAGGCCTGAGGCCAGCTGAGCAGCAGTCTTGCCTCTTGCTCACTAAGGAATGCTAATTGTGCTGAGCTTGCTTGAGCCTCAGCTCTAAAATTAGCAGTGCTGCATCAGCAGGTGTTGGTGCTGCAGTGTTAATGGTGCAGCTCCTTTTCCTGGAGCTGCTGGGACTTCAGACAAATGAGGTGTTATTCTGGGTGACTTGTCCATCATGCAGCTTCCCCATGTCTGTCCATCTCCACTGAGTGCAGGTCACTGTATGATGGCAGAGCTGGATTTTTATGGTGACTAACCCATCAGTCTGGTTGAGAAACAGTCATAGAGTTAGGAACACAGTCCTATGGGCTTCATGCTGAGATTCCAGAGGGTGACAGTTCAGAAGATAACTGGGACTCAGCCTGTGGATGTAGCCCCAACCCCAGGGAAGCACCAATGGCCAGGGCAGCATTAGGGGTGTTAACCCCAAAGGAAGGGTTTTCTGACTTCAGAAGAAGCATTTATTTACACCCCTTTGAATGCCCAAAACCCAAACTGGAGGGTCAAGTTCCCCGTGGGCAAGTGTGTGGAAGTCAGTGATGCTGAATGCTATTTTAGGATACAAGCCAGATGCTGTGCCACAGATACAGGTGTATTCATTGAAAATCTGGCATGCCATCCTAGATTTGTTCCTCCAGAAGTGTGTTGAATGGGGCAGAGCACCTGTAGCTTGGGATGTTAGGCTCAGACTGAGATCCATGTGGCCACCATGGAAGCAAAACACTGTTGGCGATATTCATACATGGGGATCATACACAGGAGTGTATCACCTTGGGGTGGATGCAGGAAAACAGCCTTTTTTCACCCCAAATCCTTCCACACTGTGATCCAGGGTTGCCACTGTAGGGCACAGAGCAGGGGAAGGTGGAACAGAACAAAGGGGAGTGGGAAAGGCCAGTAAAGAGTAGGGGGACATTCAGTATGGGGTGCAGAATACTCAGGTTACTTTCACTTTTCCCATCAAAACAGCTTGTTCCCCTCCTCCCCCCCATGGAATTGCTCAGGTATCCTGGAGACATACTGAGCTTCTTCCATAGCCTGTGAGTTCAAAGGATAAGCCTGCCACTGATCCTCCAGGATTTGGTCCCTGCTGGACCAGCTTTTATTTCCCTCCCAGATCCAGAAAACCTTGTAGATTCGTCTC
Organism: Agapornis roseicollis; assembly: GCA_002631895.1. NCBI lineage: Eukaryota > Metazoa > Chordata > Aves > Psittaciformes > Psittacidae > Agapornis > Agapornis roseicollis. Next base: position 94,524 of record NDXB01015812.1, on the reverse strand, counting down.
CTTGGCACTTCGTCCCACATGCCCATGGCACAAACAAGTAGCTGCAGTTCCTGAGCGTCATCCCCAGTTTGTGTCACCGCAGGAGGGAGAATAGCCAGGACTGTTCCGTGTTTCATACATTAGTGGCCCTATTTCTAGGCTAACAGCAAGACCAAAGCACATTTTGCAGAAGCCTGTGCGCTTTATCCCAGGAACAAATCCTGGCTCAGCCTGTCACATAAATGATTTATTACAGTCACAGAAAGTTTGAGGAGAGCAAGGCTGCATTAGTTCAGACAAGGTGGTTGGTGGCAGTGAAGTGAAAATGTAAGCAAATGCAGGGCCATGACAAAGGCTCCTGATTTCAACAATGCAAAGCTCACAAACAGCATCACCAGAGCACGGCTGCAAATGCCGCCTCTCTGAGAAGGTTTTGCTCAGGAGAGCTCTCAAGGGCCTCCTGTGTGTTGCTTGGAGTGTGGGGGATAAGGGACATCACCTTGTGCTTGGGGCATATTTGGACAGGGCCACCCTGTGCAAGAGGATGAGAGCTAATGTACTAGCTGGCCCTGGTGCTGTTGAGTTTACTCACCATCTCAAGGATATTAGGAATAAATAACAATACTGCAAAGTAACCAGGGTTTCCCAGTGGTGGGGGCCCTCCCATGTGTGTCCACAATGGGAAGAGAGAGGGGACTAGCCAGAAGCTGTGTCAAATAGCAAAGAGCTACAATGGAGTTACACTGTTGGTGGATAAGGGAAAAGCAGCTAATGTCATGTACCTGGAGTTGCACAAAGTCTTCAACGCTGTAACAGGCAGCATCATTGTCTCTAAACTGGAGAGATGTGGACTTGATGGATGGACTACCTGTTGGATAAGGAACTGGCTGGATCGCTGCACACAAAGAGTTATGGTCAACAGCTCTATATCCAGGTGGAGACTAGTGGTGAGTGGCATTTCTCAGGGGTCAGTTTTTGCCTCCTTCTCACCACTGCTGCTACAGGGGTGAAAACATCCAGAGAGGGAGAGCAGATGCTTGAGGCTGGGAGCTCTCTAAATGACCACACATGGGTCAAAACCCTGAGAAAACCTGACTTTCTGAGCCCAGAAGAAGAAGGAAAGGAGGGAATGGGATCATGATCTTCAAATACCTCCAGGTATTTGGGCAGACAAAAGGGCAGACAAAGAAGGACAAACATCAGGCAGGGAAAACATTTAATTTAGCTAAAGGACCATATTGACACTAGAGCAAAACAGGATTGTCTGTCCATGGGTACATTTAATTAGAGGAAATTTCACAGCCATTGGAGCAGAAAAAGAAGAAAACAAGCAGAGGTGAGAAATAAGAAAGGAAATCTGTTTTCAGGATTAAATGTCATTTTAAGAAAGGAAACTAGAAAATGGGAACAGCAGGGGTAGTGTGAAAGGCTGATTGCTGTTATGCAACTGGAATCTGTATTTGCTATGTTGCATTTCAACAGGTTTAATTCCCCTCTCTCCCTTAAGGAAACTGGATGAGAAGGTCACCATGGACAGCTGTGATTTCCAGCTGTGAATCCCCTGGCCCGATGGAATTGCCTTGCTTGCAATGCCAACAGCTCTGCTCACTCATTTCATGTACATCTTCTATCAACTATGGGTATTACTGCCATGCCATGCCCTTGTACAGGGCAGAGAGAAGGAATATCCCTTCTCAGAGATATCCCTTCCAGGGGTTTGGAACTAGGTGATCTTAAGGTCCTTTCCAACCCTAACTATTCTATGATTCTATGGTTTGGGAACACTGCCCCCAACCCTCTGTGCTTTCTGGGGCTCAACACTTCAAACCCCAAGTCTTACCCATACACTCCTCAAGAGAGAACAGTGTGGGGTCTGATGGGGTTTCTCTGAATTTCACCCTGATTTTTTTTCTGATGGGGAGTTTTATCTCCATCCTTCAAGTTTCCTTACCTGTAAAATGACAGTAACACTGCCAGCCTCAGCTGTAAGGTATCTGGGGCTCTGGTCACTGGGAGAGCTGTAAGACAACTAGCTATTCTTACAATATATTAGTATTACCAGTGTAAGAGAAGAAGCAGTTTCCACTAAAAGCAATCACCAGCCTATGGAAGCACCCTGGAGGATCAATGATTTAATCAATCTAACCTTTGCCAAGTAGTAGTCTGGAAAGATCTGAGCTGCCAGAAACAGTCAGGCCAATTAATGTCTTGCCCACAGTCCTGGTTTCCCACTGAGCCTGACAGGTCCTGGCAAAACGTCCTGTGTCCAGAAATGTATTTTGAGATTAGCATGCTTGCAGAGTAACTCATTTCCTTCATATTAAATTAAAGCTAAACTAATCTCATACATAGTGGAAAGACAGCAGACAGGTGAAGCTGGCATTGCAGCGAAGGGGTCCTTGTGGGACTTGGAGCAGAAATGGGGTTACAGGAACACAGACATACAAGAGTGTCTTGGCTCAGCTCTGATCAGCACTGCAGTTACAAGGGCTCAGGGTTCAGTGCAAGAAGAATGGCTGTCAGAAATCATAGAATCATGGAAAGGTTTGGGTTGGAAGGGACTTTAGACCATCCAGTTCCAACCCCTGCCATTAGACCAAGCCCTGTCCAACCTGGTCTTGAACACTCCCAGGGATGGGGCAGCCACAGCTTCACTGGGCAGCTTGTGCCAGTGCCTCGTCACCTTCATGGTAAAGAACTTCTTCCTAATATCTAATCTAAATCTACCCTGTTTCAGTTTAAAGTAATTTCCCCTTGTCTTATCACTACTTGCTCTTATAAAACACTATCTCGCTTTTATCTAATAACATCTATATGTCTGCTGGTGACACCCTGCTGATGTAAGTTGTTGGCTTCCTTTGCCACAGCAGCACACTGTTCACTCATAGAGCTCGTGACCACCATGACCCCCAGCTCCCTCTTTATGGAGCTACTCCCCAGAATGGTTGATCCCGGCCTGTGCTGCACTCCTGGATTGGGTTTACCCAGATGAAAGACCTTACATTTGTCCTTGTTAACTTCACAAGGTTCATGTTAGCCCAGGGCTACCCATGTCAGGGTGGCTCTCCCTTAAAAAAGTGTCCACTTCAAAACTTCATCAGGGTACACTTGATCCCATCTTCCAGGTCATTTATGAAGACATTGAATGGTGTTGGGCCCAATAGCAGTCCCTGATGGACCCTATCAGTGACAGGACTCTGATTTGAGAAGGAGATGTTCACCACCATCAGGGAGCTCCTGCCTGTGCAGGGCAGCTTATTCCCAATGTTAGGACTAAATATGGTTTACCTCCTCCACCTTCAGCTGTTTTCAGGGTGAAGTCCCCAAGTTAGGGGCTCATATGCATTCAGAGAAGAAAAGCCCAGTGGGAAAGTGCCATAATTTGTGCATTCGTGTCTGTAAATTACCAATTGTAAGCTTATTGAGGGTGGGGGCTTAGCAAGGCTTCAGTCATGCCCTAAATATGAGATTCCCTTCTTCAGCATTGGGAAAACACAAAAAAAAAAAAAAAA
>NDXB01015812.1:42443-90969 GCA_002631895.1 Agapornis roseicollis | reverse complement strand
AATGCAAAAAAAAAAAAATTCCCTTTTTAAAAAATGGAAAAAAAAAAAAAAAAAAAAAAAAGGAATAAAGAAATATTAAACAGACATTTAAAAAACAAAACCTAAAATTTACAGGACCACAACATTTTATAAACTTATTTTTTTTGAGGAAAAGAATTATAAGACTAGCTTCTGATTTTTAATTTGACCATTGCTACAGTTTAATCATGTAGCCAAAGCAAATCAGAGAGAAACATCTCCAACGTCACTTAAGTGATCTTGAAGCCAGCTACTCCCAGGGCAATTTGGGCACCTGAAGAACAGACAATAGATCCTGGCCTGGCTGTAATAGCACCTAAACCTGAAGGAAGGTTGGTGCAAGTTCAGGAAATCCTACAAAGTCGCTGCCTGAGCTGCTGGACAGCATCTTCATCAACAGCTGATCCAATGTTATTTGGATGCTTTTGGTGTCATTTTTGTTTGGTTTTTGTTTTGTTTTGGGTTTTTTTTTCCCTTTTTTTGCATTATATTGGTTAAGAAAATGCTTGAGAAAAAGAGGAAAGTTGGAAGGGAAAATTAAATTACAACAGTCCAAAGGAAACTGCAAACCTTGTAAATGCTCACACGGTGAAGGAGCAGCCATGTCTAAAGGCTGGTTTGATAAACCTTGGGAGATGTTACCACTAGGCATGTACTCAAGTACATAAACAATGTCTCCTCTTATTTCTCCTCCAGCTTCCTATTTCCTACCAGTTGCCCTGGAAACTTCCCATCGCAGTACTCACAGGAGCAAAGTCCATGAGAAGAAAAAGCAGCCACAAAGATTTCGTGACTTGAAACTGATGGCCCAGCAATGCCAGAGAAGGATTTTGGTGTGAGCCATCCATGTGCCAACCTGCCTCCCTCCCACACCCTGCACAGCTTGGCCCCACAGCCCTGGGATGGGCACAGACCCCTGGGTAACTCCACATCGCACGCTGAGCCTGCAGGCATCCTTGGGCAGCATCTCTACCCATCTCCCTGCAGGTTATTCACACAAAGGCTGCACAGATGATTCCTCCTACGCACAGGCTGTGTCGCAATTCAGCCAGACAATAGCTGATGTAAGAGGGGTGAATAACCTCCCAGAACACTTGGGTGCTTTTCCAAGGAAGGATGTGAGCAGCCACACCTGGAGGGTTGCAATTAATTCACAATTAGGATAAAGTCCAAATAGGCTGGGCTAGGAGGAAAGTGCACCAGATGCCTTGTTCTTCTGCACAGAGCACCTGCAATTCCTGGAGCAAATAAAGAATAAGAATAATAAAAATAATCCCAAACCTCATTTGCACTGGAGGAATTGAAAGACCCTGGAAGAGCAGAGCCATCCGGTCCTGAGGATGCTAGGCCACGCTGGAGGCATCTCCAGAGAGTTTTGTCCCAACAAACACTTTGACCTTGGTGGCAGATGCAATCTTCACACTGCATATCCATGCCCACAGCAAGCAGGACTAGAGCAGCTGATGTTTTCTTGCGTGACCTACAGGAGAAATGTCAGTCTCTGCTCTGACACAAGATACCTGCAGCGGGCAGAAGAGGGGAGCATGGCTGCACTCTTGTTTTGCTTTCTGTACCCCTAGTTGTTTTACAGGTTGTTCCAACCAGGATTGCGACCCCAGCACCTAAATCCCCCCTCATACCGGCTGTCCCTAGGTGAAGAACAGCACATAAGGAGCAAGCATAACTGAGCAAGCAAGGCCAGACAAGGGGCAAAGCAAAGCCACACATTTCACACCCCACCTCTCGCCTACAGTGCACACTGGAGTACATCTTTACTGCATACTTTATATAAAATGCAAAAAGCACATTTATGCATGTTAGATACATGTATAAAGGTCTTTATAGTCACAGCTTAACCTTGCTAAACCCATTTAGCCTGAAACCTCACCCATACAGTTGCACCAGTGCTGCAGTGTGCAAGGTTTGATGCCTCAAATAAGCCACACAAGAGCACAAGAACCGTCTCTCTCCTCTGTGGGGTTATGCCTCCAGGTAACAAACCCATTGATCCTACCTGCCTGGTTTCTCATGGCCCAAGAGCTGGCTCAGGGGAAATGTGGAGACATGGGGATTGTGGCTCCTCACACCTCCCACACTGCCAGGAAATACCCCACCTGTATGTGGAGCTCAGTGGCTCAGCTGCTCTCAGGCATTTCCCATCACACCCCCAGATGCATAAAATCCATACATATATTTATACATGTATATGCATACATAAAAAGAATTTAAAAATATATAATATGGAAAAATGTAACATATATTCATATACAGTATTTCTATCTATTTGTATATATATTGCACAGATACACATATGCAAAGAGGAAAGGGCTGCTTAGAGGGCACAGCCTGGAAATGGGAAATGATGGAGCCAGGGACAAGATCAACATCCAGGTGCTAGCAGAGGAGGGAGCAATGCTGGAAGTGTGCACAGCATGGATGGAGCCAAATTTTGGCCTCTCCCACAACCTGCCACCAAGATGAGTTGAACACAGCCCAGAGACCCACCAGTGCCTCCTCAGAATCTCCTGGCCTACACATCATGCCTGCTGCGAGGCCAGCAGATCAATGGAGGTGATTCTGCCCCTTTGCTCTGCTGCAGTGACACCCCAGCTGGAGTGCTGTGTCCAGCTCTGGAGTCCTCAGTACAGGAAAGACATGGACTTGTTGGAGAGGGTCCAGAGAAGGGCCACAGAAATGCTCAGAGGGATGGAGCACCTTTTCTATGAGGAAAGGTTGAGATGGTTGGAGTTGTTCAGCCTGGACAAGACTCCAGGGAGACCTTGTTGTGGCCTTTCAGTATTACAAAGGGGCTTACGAGAAAGATGGGGAGAGACTTTTTAGCCAAGCCTGTTGTGATAGGATGAGGGGTGATGGTTTTATACTAAAAGAGGGGAGATTGAGGCTGGATGTGAGGCAGAAATTCTTCACCATGAGGGTGGTGAAACATTGACACAGGTTGCCCAGAGAGGTGGTGGATACACCATGCCTTGAGACACTCAGGGGCAGGCTGGATGTGGTTCTGAAGGGCAACTTGATCTAGTTGAAGATGACCCTGCTCATTGCAAGGGGTTGGACTAGATGACCTTTGGAGGTCCCTTCCAATCCAAGCCATTCTATGACTGATTTCTTCAGCTGGTTGCTAAATCCTCTCCTCAAGACCATTTTGTTTCACTTTACCTTCAAAGCCCATCAGAAAGCACAAGCAGCTGCCAGGATGGGAAGCAGAGCTGTGGGATGAAGGCAGTGGTGGCCTTGGAGGGTGGCACAATGGCTCTGGTGCTTGAAACCCATGCCTGTACCTGGAAGAACTTGAGCCATTGTTATAAAGGACAAAGCCCCAGTTTCCCAGCTGGACTCACTCCAAGAGCCTGCTAAGGATAATTTAAAGCTAGTGGTTTGCACTTGCCTTAAGCTATTGATTGAACCCATGATTACACACCTTCCTTCCCCTTGTCAGTTCTTGCCTGGGCACATCAACAGCAACCACCACCACTCCCACTATGGGGATGTAAAAAATCCACTTGCCAACAGAGTGGTGCTGGGCTGCACCTCCATACTGCTTTTAGCAACCTGGTGTATGTCATGAACATGAGCCATGCTCATGATTTCTTCGGGATGCTCTGGAGGCATGTTGAAGCATTGAGCTCTTCAGTGGCTGCAAGCTGGCACTGCCAGAGAGGAAAAAGCCCACCCCAGTGCACACCACTCCTGCTGTTTTGCACTGTATTTGATACGTCCATGTATTGAAAAGTTTTAATCCTGTACCTATGTATAGTACTGTAACAGCAACTTTCAACGCCAGCCAGAAGGAAAACACACTACCCAAGTTAACAGAAAACACTCTGGAGCTAAGTATACAAATGACAGTATTATAAACCAGAAGCATTTGTCCCATTAACATTTCCATTCATAGACAGAATAACAAGGGATGAGTTATTTGGAAGTGGAGATGTTAAGGACACGGGTAATGTAACAGGACAACAGAAATGCTGTGACTGCAAGACCTCCGCTTAGGAGTGACTCAGCACAGCAGCTGCATCCTGGAAAATTAATACTTCAGCCCCCCCAAATGCCTGCCAAAGCCTTTGAGAGCTTGCAAAAAACAGTCCTGGAAGCCCCATCAGCCATTTGATCTGCTTACCACTATGGGGATTAACACGTATTCCCCACCCCAGCTCAGTGCAGGGACCTGCCCTGGGGGGAAGCATTTCCAGTGTAGACCATGAGGACTCAAGGCAGTGTTGTCAACAGAACGCAGCCACATTTGGCCTCAAAATTATAGAAGACAACCCCCTCACCACCTTCAAACCCCAAAATCTCCCTCTTCACCACTCCATGGACACCCTGAGCAGCCCCTGCTCCAACCCTGGTGTCCCTAAGCAGAGGCAGGTGTTAAGGAGGTTAACACAGAATCATGTCAAGTAACAAACACCTAGTATTTATTAATAAATTAGTACACTGGAAGGCAATTTTTCAATTCATTCCCCTCTTGCCCCACTCCCACCCCTTCCCACGGGGCAGCACACACCACCCTCATTTCTTCAAACTGAGTGTAATACAGACTGTTTGTTACGGGAGTGTAAGAGTTGCAAATATAATCAGACTTCTTACGATGCAGCTTTCCCCCCCTCCCACCCCCCTCAATCTCTTTTCTTTTAATAAAAAGTGAAGTGTGTTTTGAAGAGATTATTAAGACCAGGTGAGGTCTTCAGAGAACCTATCAGCCACGTCTGTATAAAAAACAAGAGACATGAGTGTAAAAGCATAGCTTGGTTTAAGTCTTATACCACGAGGGGAGAAGGAACACTGGCAGCCGCCTTCGCCTCCCCACGTCCAGCACCGGCTCCCTTCAGGGCCCCTCCATCCCCGCAAGCAGCAAGGCAAGACAACTCCTTACATTCGACTGAAGGCAAAGGACTTTTTCATCGCCTTGAAGACTGGTGGGGCTGACCCTTTCTTGTTTTGCAGTTAAAGCGCTTCTGCTTTAGCTTATAGGAGCACGATGCGTTGTCCGGGTGAAAACCATACAATAAATAACCGTGCTAGTAAAACCCCAGCAATGGATACGAGCGATACAATAGTACATTAAAAAAAAGTCAGCTCGGGTGGGAAGCTTAGCTGTGTTAAGAGGCAGTAACCAGCCACAACTGGGTTTTTTTATGTGTGTGTTTGCATTTACCGCTCCAAGGCAAAGGGAGGTGGTGGGAGACAGTCACTCCAAGCAACAGCTTTGACAGAAGACACGGGTTACAGAGCAATCCCCGATTCAATGTGTTAAATTACACCAGATTCATGGTCTTTTAGTTTGTTAACTGCAATATTATTATTCTTTTTTTAAAGTGCATCAACTGATCTGGTTGGAATAAGAACAGGGAGAAGAGAGGCTCAGGAAGGGGGCAGAGGGTGCAAAGACTTGGACCGAGCAATAGAGTTACAATGGAGGGGTGCAACGCTGGCAAACTGCCTCCCCTCCAAAAACCAAGGACACCTCAATGAAAATACTGGCCATATATTCTACAACAAAACCTGCCTGTGTATTGTCGATCATCTTAACGAGTGCCAAGCTAGCTCTAGCAGATATTTGGAGAATGCATGGTGATCCAGCAAGTCTACAGTAAGTCAGGAAGGTGGCTATAGACAGAGTCCAGGAGGGTCTGGCTGGCTTCCTGGCTCTTGACTCCAGCGATCTCAAATAGCCTGTCCAGCTTATCTTCAGCCTGTGGGATCTCCTCAATCACGTGGAGCTCCTCAGGGTTGAGGATGTGCAGCATGTCGTCAAAGATGGGCTGCAGGTCGCAAGGGTCCAAGCGCACCTGGCGCAGGACAGTGTCCTTCTTTTCTGTAGGAGGAAAAGAGACAGTGATCAAGAAACGTCTGCTAAACAGGGCTGGCTTTCCTTGTCCATCTCCTGTTGCTAACCCTGGAGAGGTACATGTCACAAGGAGAACAGAGGGAAAAGATGGAGGGTGAGGAGTCATAAGGAAGGGAGAAGATGGAGAAGCCACTCTGCTGAGGCACCTAATCCAGGATCCCACTAGAGCAAACACAGCGCGTATAAATGCTGAATGGCCAATACGGAAAAGTGAAGGCAGAAGGGGAGCCAAAAAAAGCTTAATTCTGATCTTCTAAGTTGTTTTTGTTGGGTCAGCTTCATTTCCATACCCACGTGTACGCTGGGTAGACTGACTTAGCTCAGTTTTTCACCTTCATCAGAAGTTAAAGAAGATTAAATGCAGCAGGTTAAATGCAGTAAATTAAACCCCCTCAAGAAGAAGGGGGGTGACTAATGGTGACTTGTGTCTCAAGTCACATGATGCAGCAAGCAGGATCAAGGACAAAAAATACTAATTCAATCTTGAAATGACATTTTCCTGGTTTCATCTCATGCAATAATGCACAGGACAATGCAACAGCCAAAAGTGAGGAGAACCCCCCCCCCAGACATCCAGGGATGCTACAACTTTTCTGTCAGCACAAAGACTTAAAAGCCTTTAAAGGTGTTTTCCCCTCTCAAATTGGTATCGTCTTTGCTAACAGGATATTCTAGTCTGGAACAAGAATGTGATGAATGTATCCTGGAGAGCCAGTTTTCCCAGTTATTTACTTCAATGATATCATGTTGGGCAGCTCTACTGCATGTGCTACACATATGTGACATGCCATGGCAACCCTTTGGTCCTCTCACTTCCTTCTGGGCTGATTTTGGTACCTTTGGTAATAAAAGAGCCTGTCCGGCTGAGCGCAGAGGAGCCGCTGGAGGTCGAGTCGCACCGCAGAAGAGGCTCTGCTTCATCAACAAAGAAGCATTTCTTCTCTGAAGGAGAGGGCTCCACGGTGAGGACAGTTGCTTCAGGAGGCTTGGGGCTGGGGCTGGGCGCAGGGCTCACCGGGCTGGGGCTCACCGGCAGCGCCAGTCTGTCAGCTTCCAGCTTTGGGGGGAAGAAAGAGAAGGAAAATTAATTCAGGGGATGCTATGGAATGGGCTTGCATTCAAATTCCTCTGCACCCTGGCTTTCAACACACCCCAGCCCATCCTTGGCAAAAGGTCCCCATGTTTGATGGCTTCCTCCCCCCTGGTGGTCATGCTGATGCAGACAGGCACTGGAGATGACCCAAGGGGACATGAGTGATGGCATTTGGCACATCAATTCTCAGCAGACAGGAAGGGCAACACAACCCATGCTCTTCGTAGGAGCAACTGCAGCACCAGCTTGGCACATTGAACCACAGCAGAGCATTTTAACTTGTCTTTCCTTCTCACTCTCAGCTCTTGGGGCATCAGGTGATGACACCCAAGCAGGTAAGCTCCCCCCAGATATCCTGCTCCACAGCTATTGTTTGCTAAAAGCAAGGCACAGCCTGATTCCATGCCTCCAGCCAGTGCCAAGGCTACAGGGTGAGAGCTGCAAGACCCCCAGGGACCTCCACTGCAGCACGCTCCCATGACCAGCTACACTGGTCACGTTGCAGGTTAATGATTTGTTTGCCCAGTCTCACCCTTGCTCCCATGAGTACCCCATTAAAGTGTGATGGACAAATCCACCCCATCAGACTCTAAGTTCAGGGCCAGAAGGACAAGCAAGGGCTGGCACTGACCCCAGTGTCACCCAAGTGCCTTTGCTTTATGATACCCTGATGTGAACCACAGGCAAACGTTTGGCTCCACAGTCCAAAAGACACAGCAGCAGCAAGCACTGCTGGGACATGCTGCACACATGGGTGCTGGTGTGAACCTGCTTCCTAATTTGACGGTGCTCTTCATCTTCCTTCTTGCATCTCCTTCCCACCTGCATGGCAGCAGCCAACATTATCTACCCTCCTCTGCCTCTCTGCATCACTCAGGGTGCAAATCTCAAGCAAAGCTTTTCTGGTTTCCATTTGCTGCAGTGATGAGAGGCTTGGGGCAGCATCCCACATCTCACATCCCTGGCTAGCAGTTTGGGCACCTCTGCATGTCACCACATCCCCCCAAGCAGAGTGCTTTAAGGACCACCTAATATTTGACTTCTTCCCAAAGCCTGCATCCCTGTTTGACTTGCAAGAGAACAGATTTGCAAGCCCTGTCCACACGCAACCCATTCTCCCCACCTGTTTTCTCCTTTTACAGAGGCAAGACCAGGCTATTTCTGCTAACATGCTTTGCTTACTGCCCAGGGATTAAAATGCATAATTTGGATTAAAGGCTATGGGAAAGGGAGCTGCTGAGCCACCTCCGCATCGGCATGGATGTGATGGCACATTCCTCACCCATGTTGAGGAATTCGCCACCCACAAATCACATGTCTGCTGAGACGCCCATTAGTTCACATTAAATTAACATTGAAGCCTGTTTCTGGTAGTATGAAAGGGTTTTTTTCCTCTCCCCTCCACTGAAAACAAACGGGGGGGGGATTTGTTCTAGCTCAGCATATTACACAATAGGCATATTAAAAATAAAAGTCAGCTTTAATTTTTAAACAACACAATCTGCCTTCTCTCCTGAAACTCCCTTTCCAATAGGGCTCACCGATGGGAATCAACCCATTGCCATTAATGGGGAAAAAGCAAAGGAAGCAGCAGAAGAGTGGCTGGCCACTTTCTAAATTTCAACACTCTCTGATTTCACCTTTAAAAATAACAGACAGGCCTCAGGGGTGAGTTTCTCCTCATGCAAACTCATCTAAGATCCAGCCGCAAACACACCTCCTTGTTTCCAAAAAGGGGCCCAACAGCTGAGGAGCAATTACAGGGAGGGCAGGGAGCAGCCATCTGCCCCGGCTCTACCTTCCCAACAGAGGGGAAAAGCCCTTCCCAGAAGTGAGTCATCTGGAGTTTAATTAAACAGCTTCTAAAGCACACTAGGAGAAAAAAAAATCACCCGAGGTTATTTGACTGTAGGTGTCCCGGGAGCCTGAAGCTTTCCAAATAGCTGTATGGTAGCAAGCTTGAGGAAAAGCAAACAGGATGTTTGGATGCTTGTTAATATTTAAACCGCAGGAAAAAAGCAAGTGGGAATGAGGGTTTTGAGAAGCCAGGGAAAGCAAGAGGTTGCTGCAAGGTGAAACCTGTGGAATAGGTGTGAAAATACACTATTCATAGCCCATGACTCATTTGCTTGAAGCCACCTTGGCTGTTCCTATTTTTAAGAACAGTGGTGCTCAAGTGAAACCCAGCTCTGGCCAGGGAAAAAAGAAAACAAGAAAAGAAAAAAAGAAATCAAAACCACCCTCCACAGCCCTTTTGCCTTTCCAGAGCCACCAAATTGCTCACCTTTCCATCATCATTGCAGGGTTCCTGCGCTTGCCACTGAGGCTGCATTTGCACCTGCAGAGACAAACACATGGGAAACTGTTAGATGGATGGTCCAGCATGAAAACCGAAGGCGCCGTGGCGGCTTTGACGCATCAGAAGCCTCCTGCGACCAGCCAGGGCACCCTGCCAATTTGATTTTGGGTTTTTCTGAGCACTGCAGCAAGAGGTTTGCAGTGCCAAAAACAACTCCAGCATCCTCTGTAGCTTTAGACTGCAGCTCGAGCATTGACATCCTCTTGGATCCCAATGCATCTGGGAGGATGCTCTGAGCAGCTCAGAGTACCTGAAGGTTGAAAAGGGGGCAGAAAATGACATAGGGTTGGCTTTGTTTTCTTTTCACAGTTGGTCCCAACAGCTCTGTTTGAACTAGCTGGTCCCATTTTCTGCTTCGTTTTACTTCATGGCAATAAAAGATCAACTTGGTCAACAGCAACTGCAGCTGCTGTGCTAATGTGAGGAAGGAGCAGTTGGAGGCATTAAAAAACCCCTCCCTTGGGCAATACTTCCTGCAGCAACCAAGCAGTAATAAAAGCTGGTGGCAGGTTTACTGCTACAGAGGGTGGCTGTGCACCCTCCCGGGATGTGGCAGGACAAATTTAGCACTGGAGTGGCTGTTTCCTGGATTCCCTGCCAAAAGATGACACCCAGCTGACACCAGCGCTATTCCCAGATCTGTTATGCCTCTGTAAGGGATGCAGGAGGAAGAACCCCAGCACATGAAACAGGGTGGGCTGGGTGGCAGCCCTGTAATGCTGTTCTCGCTATAGTCCCAACTGTCACAAGGAGGATCTGTTTGGATGAGCAGCTTTATGGGGCTTGTGGTGTTTGGTGGTCCATCTTCAGGGCAGACCAGACATTGAAGGTGAAACACCACTGGTGAGGCCACGAGGTCTCATTGAGGTGGTAGAGAGATGCAGCAATGGTGGGAAGATGCTGCAGAATTAGGAGGCAAGCCCTTCGCTGTGATGTGAAAGGTACAAGGGTGCTCAGCACCCTGGGATGGGAAAGCCCAAACATCCTCTCTGTGCCCTTCACCTCAGTGGCCAGGTTTCAGAAGAGCAATCAACACCACCTCCATGGTGGAGCCAGCATCCCTCAACACAAGCAGCCCTGGAGAAGAGCTACTCAAGTCGAACTTCATGCAACCCATGATGGGCAATGCTGGGTCTGGGGAGGGTTTAGACACCAAGACAAACACACAACCATACACAGAGGAAGCAGTTGTTCCCCATCAGCCCTGGCCATCCGTGGGCCAAGTGCTTCTCCAAGCAGGAGATGGCATCTCAGCAAATGCTTCTAGAGCCTTCTCCTTTCTGTGGATTTGCTCACCCACTTTTCAACTCAAACCATGATGAAGAGATGATGAAGCTATGATGAAGGGTTTCCAAAGTCAACTACAGGCTTAGTCACTACTGAGTTCAGCCTGTTACGACCCCACCATCTTCTAGCTTCATTTTATACTCCCAATCCCATTGTACTTGCAAATACACAGAACACGAATCCTAGGAGATGTGGCTATCACAGCAGGGAAACCTCAAACTGTAAAGTTCATATCTCTGTGTTTCTATTATTTATGTTTTATATTACTTCATAAATCGTTAATTTTTATTTTATTGTACACTCTCCAGCCTGGTTCAATCCCAGCCTTGGTTTGCTGAAAATCAACTTAAACCAGGAGTAGAACAGTGATGCCCACTCCAGCAAAACCCTTGCTCCAGTGCTGACACTTGAGATTAACAAAGCACAAAATGAACATCTAATTACTTTGTTCAACCCAGTTTAGCTTTGTCAAAAGAGGAAACAAAGGGGATGGGCAAGAGCTGCTGGGGGCTGAATTTGAGGAATGTTGCTACAGGCTCTTGACCTGCAGGGTTTTGACCTGCAAAGGAGGAAAGGAAGGGGCCAAAAGGCATTGCCACAGCTGCATGCCTGGACACAGGGCTGCTTTCACATCCTCCTCTGGCACCCCCAAATCCGCATTGCTCAGCCTCACACCAGACCTAGCCCTGACATATTTGCTGATTCACGAATTATCTGCAGCATGCAATTAGCTACGGACATAAATCTCGCTGGGCTCAGGGCTGCAGCCTCCCCCTCTGCATTTTCAACATCTCCCTTATTAATTTATTATTCTTTTTTTATAAGCTTTGCTGAGGCTGCGCTGCTGAATGCCCTGAGCAAGGCTGTTTGCTTCCCCTCCATCCATTCCCTGGAATATTTCAGCCGAGGCCAGCAGAGCCATAAATAAAAAGCTCTTAAAGCACTGATCACGGTAGGACACTTACAGCAGCCAACACAGCCAGCTGTGCCAGCAACACTCCAGGCCAGCCCAGGAAAGCACAGACACCCCCTGGTATCTGCACAATGCTGTTATGCACCCCCAAAAAAGCCCATAGCCCAGTGCACTGATTTTTTCCTGTTTTAACCTCACAATGGAGAATTGCAGTTCCCTGGGATAGCGTTGAAAATCCTCTTTTGACCTTCTATCCCCCATTTTTGTTGTTGTCAGCACTAACTTGGGGTGTGCCTGTGCTCAATGAACAGTGCCCAGGCTCGCATGCTGCTGCCCAGCAAGCCTGGCTGCAAGGGGAGAGATTCTGCAAACCTCGAGGCTGGGAAGCATTCATGGCCAGAGCAAACCTGGAACAGGAGCCCTGCAAGTTAAATGCACCCCAAGAAACCTTCCCACAGCTGCTGTGCTGGCTGCAGAAAACAAATCCTAGCAAAGCGATTCAGAAGGCTAATCTCGTTTTAACCTAAATTCATTCAGTGCGATGCAAAACGAGCATAATCTCCCACAGCTAAAAAAGCTGGCGAGTCTTCAGTGGAGCTGTTCCCACCTGAGGGAAAATGTTCCTGCAATGTACTGTAACGCTCCAGAGACTCGCATTAATTCCCTTATTCCTATCAGGGGTTGTAAATATTTGGATTTTGGACCTCAAAGGGCTGCCTGAGGGAATGGGACAGACAGGAGAATACAGCTTTGGCTCTGCAGGTTTTGCAGGCTTAAGTCAAACGCCAGATAAATGATTTGGGCAAGAATGTGATAGCAGATAGGATGGTGAAGAGAGAGGCTGGATGGGTTTAGGTATTTGCTGTCCAAGAGCTCCGTCTTTTAATAACACAAGTTTTACTTATGAGTTGGGGGTGTCGTTCCCTTCTTATGGACACAGGACCATTGGGACTGATGGGGAAACCCTTTTTTGTTCCCAGGGATGCCAAGGAGGGCCAAAGGCATCATGGACAGCATAGCCACCTGCGCATCCCTTCACACATTAGATGCTCACTGCTGGCTTTGGTTATCCCAAGGGCATTGTGCCCTTAGCCATAGGGAGCATGCATGTGTTTGTATTGCTTACGAAAGTCTTCACTTCCTCCATAGCATGAAGTGCCACCAACAATGGGGCAACTTGCTCATTTGGATCAAACCAGTTTGGTACAGAGAGAAACTGCCTTGAATTGTCTGCATTTGGACAGACAAATCACTGAGTCAGACTGGAATTCACACTAATTAAAGGCTTTCCAAACAGCAGATTAAAAAAAACTCAAAATTAATCTCCCTGCCTGCTCCCAGCATTCAGCAGCTATCTGCCCCATCCGCTCAAAATCTGGATGCTGTGGTGCAGCTCAGCCACTGGCATGAGGCTCCAGGGATTCAGCCTCCCCTGCACAAGCTGCTTCCCACAGCTTTCTCTATCCCTTCCAGAGCCATTCTATCACCACTAGCATCCACAGTGCAGGAGCCAGTTCAGGGAGAGGAGGCAAACAGGTTACAGCAAGTAAAACCTTACAGAAACACAATGTGCTACCATGCTGAGCCTGCACCCCAGGGTACTTCCATGCTTTTACATCCCACATACTGCTTTAGCACAGCAACCAGTCCAGGACCTTCCAGACAGGGCAATGGCCAGCACCTAAGGTTGGTCATTCCCAATATAAGGGCTCAAATACCTCCTGGTGACCTTCAAAACTACATGCAAGCCAGAACACCTGGGACTCAAGAGTTTGTCAAAACTTTGACAAGGTTTTGAGCAAACTTTGGCAAAACTCTAAAGTAATATAAAGCTTAATTGTAAACCTCTGAGAAGCTCCAGAGGGAGACAGTGTCCAGCTATTTGGCTATGAGCTAAGCTTAATGATGCAGTCACATCTCATGCTTGCCATAGCCAGACAAGACATGCACTGCATCAGACAAGAGCACACAAAACCCAGCCCATCCTTACCGGCGTGGTGTCCTCCATCAGGCCTCGGATCTTCTCCACCACATCATTGCGCCGGTGCTGGCGGAGGGCACTGATGAGCTGGGCCAGGCTGGCCTCAGGGCCGCGGATGGTCCAGTGCTGCAAGGCGGCATAGGCGCGCTCGTGGTCAGCCGCATAGCCATTGGAGAAAGCTGCCACCTCACGCTCGCTGGCGTTGCAAAGGAACTGGTAGATGTCCTTCCACTGGCTCCCTACCTGGGCTGCCACCAGCTTCAGAATGTCAATGCCTGTGGGGCAGAAGAGCTACAGGTGAGGCACAGGGGACTGCAGCCTCCTGGCACTGCAGACCTAAGCTTTAGCAAAGCTTCTCCCCATCCAATCCCTGCTTTGTTTTTCTTTCTTTGGTCTTTGTTTGGAGATTTTAATATCATCATCATTTTTAAGACTGTTCATGAATCCAGGCTGCAAGGAACCCTGCAGATAACGCACCTGCAATGTTCTCAACACCTACTATTCATGTAAAGGGTGACAGACCCATAGGTCACTCCAATCAAGGCAAATACACACTAAAATTAACCACATTAATTTCCTGCACTCTTTGGCACAGGAAAACCCCTTGTACTCTGCCACCACATGGCTGCAGGAACAGGGAATATGGCTATGTGCTTGCCCATACATCCGCACTGCAGCCACCAGTTTGAACGGGAGCTAGATTAACAGATGAGTCATCAAAGCATCTCTATACAAATGAGTATTTCCATAACAGAGCACCCAAAGCAGCTATGATTGCATTTAGAGCTGTTTCCAGGGCAGAATGGTGGGATGACTCAGTTATGGGACAGAAGCATTGGGTGAACAGAAGGTCTGGTAGGAGATCTGAAGAGCAAAAGCAGGGTTTCCCCCAGAAAAGCCCTTGAGACATGATGGCTCAAGACAGTGAGGGTTTCCCCCCCATAGCTTCAGGGGCAATGCAAACAGCATGCTTATTCTTGAACCTACTAAGAGGTCAGGAGTTAAACCTTCAAATAAAGCCATAGCTCCTCCATAATAGCTAATTAACCCTGTCATATCAAACTGAGCAACACCTTGTTTCCAGCAACCACATGAAGGGTTGGGTGTAGGCGAGCTGCAAAGAGAAACTCACTTTTTCCAGAGAAGTAACCACACCTCAGCTTTCTTCATAAGCCAGCACTACTTCCATCACTACAGGGACTATTTTTCTTTCCCTCCTCAGGCACCACAGTTGTGTCAGCAAAAGTAGCTGCTTATGAAGAATATCAGAGCCAGGGCCTTTCCCAATGGCCTAAAATTTAACAGTTTCTAGCCCAAATTAGATCAAATCTTCAGTCACAGCCCTGATACAGCCAAATAGAGAGATACATATAGATATATATATAAGCTATACAAACTGATATAGATATATTGATATATCTTAATATATGTATATATAAATACGTGCCAGGCTGCATAGTTTGTATCACCCTCTTTATACATGTGATGCTTGTATATATATACAGATATATGATATATATATATTTACATATCTCTATGTAGCAGGAATTAAGCCTGGTCTTGTTAACTCTTCCCATTACTCAGATGAAGACTAACAATCCTCAGTTCAAGGTTGTGGGCTTCCAGGCTTCAAATTCCTCTCAACTCAATGCTTTTGCATCTGGGTTAGCCATCAGTCCTGCTCAAGCAGGACAGACAGTGCAAATCATGCCAGCAGCCAAGCCCTGCATCTCTGGGTATCACACCTGTGTCAGCAAGAAGCCCAAAAGCCAACTCAGGCTTTGAATGGGATCCTTTAAACCAGCAAATTCAATGGCTGTTGACATAAAAGCAGCAAAATGCCAGGTTTATGCAGCTGACACTTGATTTTATCACTCAGCCACCCAAGAAAACAAAATAGAACCCTGGATACAAGGACAGAAAAAGCTTTGCAAGGCTTGTGCACCAAGGTAGTGAGAGCAAAGCAGAGGGATGAGCAGGTCTGGTACTACTTATTATATATCTATAGATAGGTAGCAATTAATGCAGTGAGATACCTCTGTATATAATGCCTAAGTTGTAGTGCATAAATCTTGCAGAGCTTTTTCTACTCTCACACTTGGGGATTATGTTTTCCTGGCCTGAGTGATATACACAGATATATATATAATGTTGCCTATTATATATATACATATATATACACATACACACACAAGACAAGCAGAGTTGAGTCCCCCTGTGGTGCCCTGCAATGAGGTGAAGCATTAGAGCTGAGTGGGAGCTCTACCCACACCCGTGTGTGTCAGTCATACAGAAGCATTAAAACATAATTTGCTGGTTTACAATGCCTGCATGGTGCACCTAGTCTTCTCAGGAAAGGAAAAGCCCATATACTACCTGTTCCCACCTATGTATTTCATGCTGATAAATCCCAGTATTTACAGCTGCTGTACTGGTAAGAAGAGTTTTCAGCTGGTCACAACCTGACTTGTACCAGTTTTATGTGGTGGCATGATATTTATGCCCTAATGTTCTTTCACAAGATTTATGACAGAGTGCTCATGTTCCTACTGACATTGTCAAGTTCAGTATGTTTAATCTCATCGTTCAACAAAGTGGCCTCATAAACATGTTTATATCCCTTGGCAATAATATCCCAGGGCATGAGAATGCACCAGGCAGCAGAGGACTTAATGGCGCATAATAATCTCTGGAGAACAAATGTTCCATTAAAAATGAATTTGCAAAAGTCTACCTTAATACTATAAGAACCTTAAACTCATTTTCTTGCAACTATTAAATGAATTTAAGCCCCATATGTTCACCACAACTACTACAATATTGGGCAAACAAAACCCCAGAGATATGGAAGAGACACAGACGTGAGCAGAGATTTGGATCCAGTCAGTTAGAAAACCATTGCTCCCTCTGTTCTTGAAAAATAAGATTAAAACCATTACATGACAAGTCATGGATGCACATTGCCAAGTATTACTGCTCAAACTAAAGAAAATGTTAATGCTTGTAATAAGCTTACAGTCCTACTACTTCCATATTTCCAGAAGCCCTGTAAGTTACTCTGAAGAGTAGTAACATTGCTAGAGCATCCACTGGGATGGGAAGATGCCCACCAGGGTACACAGACCAAAAAGCCCAGCTTTACCTTTGGTCCTGGGTCCCTTCCGCCCCCAAACCATGTGGACCCTCTCCTACCACGCTCATCTCCATGCCAAGGCTACAGATGATGCTCAAAGCCCTCCAGACTCCACCAATCCCAAGTAAAACAGCTAAGCTCAGCAGGGACAGTGCTTTAACCCACACACTTAATGTTTCCCATGCAAGGCTGGTTACAGCCACACCAGTGTGCTGCTAAAGTTGCCCTGAGCTTGTAAACACCAGAGAACAACTCGAGTCACCCTTTTTTTATTGCAGGCCATGGAAACAGCCTGGGAGAGCTGCCACCACCATGCTGATAACACAGGAGGCACCACTACCCTCTCCATTGCCACCAACAGGGATCATCACCATTTATCACCCAGCTTTTGCTTGCCTCTGACACTGGAATTAAAAAGGAGCCCTTGCTCCTTGGCTGCATTCAGCAGAGCTGTATGTGTCATGGCCATCCCACAGAAGGTGGCAACAACATCTCATGGATTCAAGACATCCATGCGTGTCTTAAGCACCTAGGCAGATGGCATTTCAATTGCCATCATCTGAACATTGCATTTCTCTAAATGTCTGAATGGACTCATCCACATAACCACCCAATATTTTAAAGTGGTGATAGCCCCAGAGCAATGAAGAACTCCCCTTCAAGCCAGGACAAAGCCAACATGCTCTGAACAGGCAAATGTAAAGCCCAAAGATGAATGTACACACAAGGGAACATGGGCGCAATCAGGCATGTC
Organism: Agapornis roseicollis; assembly: GCA_002631895.1. Taxonomy (NCBI): domain Eukaryota; kingdom Metazoa; phylum Chordata; class Aves; order Psittaciformes; family Psittacidae; genus Agapornis; species Agapornis roseicollis. Next base: position 73,559 of record NDXB01015812.1, on the reverse strand, counting down.
TACAGCCACAGAGACAAATGGAGACAAGTCCAGAGCAGACAGATGCCTGTAGAGCAGCACAAGCAAAGAGCACTGCTTAATACACATCCAGCAGTGTATGCTGAAGGGAGGACCTTCCTGGAGAGGTAGGGACAATCTACCTCTCTTAGAGAGGCAGGTCTCTCTAAGCACATTGCTCATCTTTGCCCCAATCTTCCCCATAAACGTGTTTCAGTTTATTTCAGTGACTTCCTTGAACCCATTTCCATCTCCTTCAGATGGCTGCTGCCTCACTGTGGTACACAGTTCGGTGCAGAGCAGTCACTCCTTGCACTTGTGAACATCACCAAAGTGGTCACCACACATGTACACAGGGCTTGGCTGAGCTTTGATGACTCTCATGAGCTTGTTCTGAACAAGCCTCACTCACTTCCCAAACCCCTGCTATTTACAGGTTGGACACAAACCCCAGTTCTTCAGTGATGGCTTGGCCTCATGCAGGGCAGAAGGCCGGTGCGGCACAGGGCCATGACCAGCAGCGCCGGCACGCTTATGTACAATACCTGCAAGAGACCATTTCTCTTCTCTGCCATTAAATTTTTCATTTCTTTAAGCAAACCCACGAGGAGTGGAAGCCAGAATGCTACACCCAAGCACCTGGCAACAGATGCAGCAAAGTCTAACCACAGCCTAGCCACAGAGAAGCTTCGGTTCCTTCCTCTCCCCACCCTCTGACAAACAAAAAGCCATCATCATTTTCATTTCTGGAGTTCTAGCCAAACGTCATTTGTTCTTTTCGGAAGAGTGCTTGTTGAGGAGCTGCCACCTTGAAGGGGAAATCTCGAGGCTACAGAGCCCTTCCAAACCATAGGTCCTCCCATCCCATAAATAATGAAGGGATATAGCACAGAGAAAACTACTAACACATCAGTTCAAGCGATGCTGTGAGTAACAAGGAAGCTGTGAATGCCCCATCCTTGGCAGTGTTCAAGGTCAGATTGGATGGGGCTTTGAGCAACGTGATATAGTAGAAGGTGCCCATCCCCATGCCAGGGGCTGGAACTGGAAGCTTTAAGGTCCTTTCCAACCCAAACCATTCTATGATTCCTATAGGCTGTCTTACACAGCTGGGAAGCAAAACTCAGGAGATTCTCCAGGATCTGTGGCACACATGGTCTCATCTAGCAGCAGCTCATCTGCTGGGGTTCCTGAGATTTCAGAAAGGCTGAATGTCTGGAGATTCCACACTCCAGCCCTCCTTCAGCAGGGCCAAGTCCCACCAGTTTACTCACAAAACCTGCAGGAACTGACCTCCAGCATCCCAGTACCAATCTGAGCTAGAGCACATGGAGCTTCCACAACCTACCTACTGAGACAGGTTTTCCAGAGACAGGTAATATTAATTTGTATGTCACACACAGTGATAAATCCCAATTTTGGATTCTGACACTTGCACAGACCTTGAGGATGAAGCATCACAGGTGGAGAGCAAAGCTGAAGGGCACATGCAAGTCAGACATGAGAACCACAATAATGCAGCCAAACCCTCCCTTACTTTCAGATAACAGCTCTGAATCACTGCAAACTCAGCTCTGTTCCTAAGCTCAGCCCACCTACCTCCTCCAAATATCCTCTTGACTCATGCAAAACACAGCCACAGCTGCCTATTTTTACCTCTGAGCACAAACGAAGAGACTGCCTGTACAAGCAAGTCAGAATGTGGCACATCCAAACTCCATTTGATGAGACACAATGGCTTGGCCAAAGGACTTAGAAATCCCAAATCCCTGACACAAATGCTTTTCCAAAATGTGAAAATGTCACCAATTTCCATCAAAAAGAGGCAGTTACTGGAAACTCAGCATCCCCCTCCCCTGGTATATTCCAGATCCTAAATGAGGAAATTTAAAAGATGTGCAAGGTCATAGAATAGTTAGGGTTGGAAAGGACCTTAAGATCATCTAGTTCCAACACACCTTAGTCAGGTATCAGGATACAATCACCAATATCAGCACAAGCTGACGGATGAAGGGATTGAGAGCAGCTGTACCAAGAAGGACTTGGGATGCTGGTGGATGAAAGACTAGACATGAATCCACAATGTGCACTTTCAACTCAGAAAGCCAACCATATCCTGGGCTGCATCAAAAGGAGCATGACCAGCAGGTCAAAGGAGGTGACATTCCCTGCTTCCATGAGATCCCACTTGCAGTCCTGTACCCAGCTCTGGTACCCCAACATACGCAGGAAGTGGACCTGTTGGAGAGTGTCCAGGGAAGGCCACAAAGACACTCAGAGGGCTGGAGCACGTCTGCTATGGTGTCAGGCTGAGATTTAGGCTTGTTCAGCCTGGAGAAGGCTCCAGGGAGACCTTAGATAGCTTCCAATACCCAGAGGGCCTACAAGAAAGCTGTTGAGGGACGTTTTACAAGTGCATGTAAGGACAGGACAAAGGCGAATAGCTTTAAACTGACAGAGGGGAGATTTACATCTGGTATTAGGCAAACATTTTTCCCTGTGAGGGCAGTGAGGCGCTGGCACAGGTTGCCCAGAGAAGCTGTGTCTGCTCCATCCTTGGCAATGTTCAACACCAGGCTGGACAAGGCTTGGAGCAAACTGGTCTAGCAGAAGGTGTCCCTGACGATGGAACTAGATGAGCTTTAAGGTCCCTTCCACCACAAGTGTTTCCACAAGTCTAACAGGAACCTTTGTCAAAACTAAAGGAAAGGACACATTTAAGAATACTCGTTAGCAATTTGCTATTTCCCCCACAGAGGACAGTGCTGGTATCAGACCCTCCCAGCAGCCAGTGAGTCACATCCTCAGCAACCGCTGTTTTAGCAACCAACCACTAAATGCTGATGTTTGTGGGGGCTTTTAAGATAACAAAAATCTTGCAGGGCAGGAAAGGGACTCCTGACAAAGACTTCTCATACTCTGGAATATAACTCAAACAAACTGGGAAGTGGAGGAATGCCTGTGATCAGCCACAAGTGGTTACAAACATGTCTCAGACCCAGGAACCTGAGGGTCAGCAGGAGACAAGACTTCCCTTTCCCTCCATGGAAAGTCATCTCCATAGGAGCACCCTTGGTCCAGCCCTCCTGGAACCCCTACGTGCTCCTGCCCACCACCATGTGATGCTGCCTCTGTGTCCCTGTGTTTGCACTGGGGACCTGCAAAGCAGATTTGCTCCTTCTTTAGTTTAAAAGAGAACGTCCAGCATAGGTATTTTATGTAATTATTAAATCTTAAGTGGCTTGCACAGAGTTAATCTCCATTACAACCCTCTGGGACAGCTGGTAACCCTGAGCAAGCACACTGCCACAGCCATATAAATATCCAGACACCCGTGGATGCCAACCCGAGGATTAAATCTGCCTCCTGCATTTCCCCCAAACCCAGACAAAGCCTTGGCCAGTGAAGGGAAAGGATCAAAACAAGAATCCTGCCTTGTTATTCGAGGAGTTATGTGCGAAAGCCCTGCTGAAGGGAGAAATCACAGCCCTCCCAGCACAGAAACCAGTGCTTGGGGCTTGGCAAAATAACCCTGTGCTCAGTGTGTTTTTCTACAAGGACAACCCTCCTCTCAGCAGCAGAGCTGCCCTGCTTCTGACACTCAGCCCTACACCTAACATGCAGGCACAAATCCTGATCCCTCATTAAATTCATCCAAGGACCACCCAGGAATTTTGGCCATGGGATAATTTTGCTTTTAGCAGGTTTTGGAGCAAATACACCAGCCTCTCATAGCAGCATCGCACAGCCCTGCACACACTGTGGATAGATGGCTCACAGAGACACATGCACTCAAAGTGATCAAGCACTGGTCTTCAGGACTACTAATGCAATATGGCTGAAGAGCGAGATATGCTAAATCTGTGCATGATTAGGTTTCCTCCTCTCTTAGAGGAACAGCAGCCCCCCTCACTTGCATTTTCCCAGGTTCCCTTCCGTTAGCTCCTGCACACACCCTCTGGAAACCATGGAGCTTCCCAAAAGGTCAAGGATGAGTTTGGGGCAAACCTGAGCAAAGTTGAATAATTTGAGGCAGTTGATGTTTTGAACTCATCAGATGTCAGCCCAAAGCTCCCAAGGCAGAGGTCTGTGCTGCAGACAAGGAGTTGCAGCCTGTGTTGGAGCAAGCAGCATGAAATACAGAGCTCCTGTGCAGCTGAACAAGCTGCAGTGAGGGAGCAGTCCTGTTTTAAGGCTCAGCAGTATCACAGCATCTGTATTCATCATGGTGCCCAATACATAACTGCTCCTTCCAATTTAATAAGCTTTCTGCCTGGGTCTCACTTTGCAGAGGTGGACAGGCTGACATTAGAAGACCGCCAACACCTTCTGCCTCTCTGTTTTGGAAAGTAGACAAACATTAAGCTCTCACCTCATGCTCTGTCTGCTAGTGCAAATATTAGGATTCACACACAAGTCCAGGGCTGCTCCTGTCCAGATGTAAGAGCAATTACCAAATTACATTAACAGCAATGGGCGGACCTGCCCTCACTAGGTGCTGTTGGCCATCTCTTCCCTACCTGGGCACAAACCCATGAGGCCACCACAGTCTGAGACTGGTGAAGCTTTTAATCCCACTGCTTATCCCTATGCTCTGCAGACGTGTTGAGGAGACAGAGTCCCCAGGGATGCTTTTCCACATCAACTCCTCCATCCTCACCCTGCCTGCCAGTGTCATGATCCTGACACCTGTTCAGGAGCTGATCGAAGGAAAAGTCACCTCTACAAAACAAAACCACTACACTAAGTGGCTTTCATCCCATTTACTCAAACAAGCACTAAGGAGGGGTCCTCAAGTAGCATCCAGTCTCTGTAGAGCTGTAACCCTGTGGAGCTGCAGATGCCACCCCTGCAGTCATGTTTCCTTATTTAAGGTAGCAGTTGAATAATGAGGGACACCAGGCTTGAGAAAGAATAACCCCTGCTGTTTTGTTTGCATGCACTTGCTTCCCTTCATTAGGTGATCTATAGAAAAGATTAGTTACATGTGAGCTTTTTTACTTATAGTGCCATCACTTTATAAGCAAAAGAATCAAGCAATAAACCTCTTCCAGCACTAACCATAAATGAGTATCTAATTAGATGTGAGAACAAACCCACAGCGACCCAGATGTCTTGATACACACTGCCAAACACACGTGTTGGTTATATTCACAGGGAAAAGCCTCAGACCTACAGTACCAGATTCTCTGAGGCACAAGGAGGTAACACCCTCTTCAACACTCTCAATGACTTCCTTGGGAGCAGAACAAGCTCAAGGTTAGCCCTGGTTCTATACCAAACGAGCTGCACATCAAGGACTATGCCTTATGAACTGCCAACCAAGAAGATCCTAGCTCCCAATGCGCTGACAACAAGGCATCCCAACAACTGAGCAACCAAGACCCTCAAATCCTAACATTCCCCATCTTTCCAGCACCACCCCTCAACACCCCACTGAGCCATTTTCAGTATATGGTTTTCTACTGATAGTCAAGCCTCAGCTCCATCACAGCTGCAAACAGCTTCTGCAGAACAGTTTATTTCTCTGATTATTTATCAAGAGGCTTCCTCGCTTTGCTTTCACCACCCACTGCAATAATGTGCAATTACAGGACTTGAAGAAAAATTAAAGGGAAGTGGAATTTCATGCCAGGCCAGTGCTGCCAAGAGCTGCTCTTCAGTCTTTCAACTCCAGGAAAGAATAAATCACCAAACTCCCTTCTTGCCTCTTGTCACATCACTTCAGGCAGCTCCCTCTACACAGATTTTACCCAAACCCATAATATTTTACACAATCTTTGCCTTCCATCCTCTGCTAGTCAATGGGTGAAAGTCAAAAGTAAAACTATCCTCAATTTCTGCAAGATGATTTCAAGCACATCTTCAGGTTTGGCACAGACTGATGCCAAATGTGGCATTTTCAAGATATTCAAGAGACAGGCTTCAACTCTCAATTTTGACTGAAAGATTTCCGCAAGACCAATTCCTTACCCTGGGAAAGAGCTGAAAAAAGGAAGTGGGTATTTCTTAAAATAAAGCAATTGCTTAGAACAAAGTGTTTCCAGTGTGTAGGCTGTTCTTGATCTTCTAAAGGAAAGCAGTTGTACAAGGTTAAAACCACAGAGCACTATCAGCCCGGTACCATGTCATTCAGGCACCACACCGATAATTTCTTTGGAAATCATTGGCAAACTGCTTTTCCCCTTTGGATTCCCATCTGCAGGCCTACAATGCAAGAGCCAGCTGAAGCAGCAAAAGAGGTCTAATTTCTCCAGCCACAGCTGCACTGTTGGTGCTGCTCTACCTTCTCAATCCTGTGTAGATGAGACCCTGGGGCTCATCTACGTGTCCCTGTTGTGCAGATGGGCATAAGCACATATGGGGAGGTAGGCTGGCTGCTAACTCAGGCTGTTAGTCATCACAAGTTCTTCCTAGACCTCTGAGCCATTTAATCCAGTGACAATCGTCGGCATTTGCTGCCCTGGCTAGAATATATCCACGTTAAGGACACAGGTCTAGTTTTAACACCAGCCTCCCAAGCTGCTGCTATTTTTAGGTTTGGGTTGTTATTTAAGGCATGTACTATGACCAGAGAGAGCACAGGGCAGAGACAACAGTGCACGGGGAGATGAGGACAAGTGAAACGCCCCATGACAACAACTGCCGTTCAGGATTGCACACCTATCTCAAATATTTAAGCAAGTGCCTTCAGGGACTGGGCAAAAGTTTGAGCCACTGCTGCTACCCTAATATCTGCCTCTTCGGGGAAGCAGCCCAACCACAGCAAGATGTCTTTGTTCCAACACCTAGCAGTGCTAGTACCACCCTGGCCATGCTTCACCCAGAACTGATGGGTTTGAAGCAAACAGTGATACAAACCTCCAAAGAGGCAAAGACTTGCAGGCCCATCTGGTGCATGGGAGGCTTGAGGGGTGCTGTTGCAAGGGCATCCACCCAAGCACAGCTCCTCCACGCACAAGCTGCAGCACCTACGTCAGATGTCTTCCCTTTCAAAGGTTAAAGCTGTTTACCGAAAGGATTAGGAGGGAGGAGATGGTAAACTAAGAAGAAGCTGGGGGGAGACTGCATGCAACAACTACGCACACAGGATTTGCCCTGATGATAAGCGTGCCCAAACCCCTTGTTGGCATGGCCAGCCACTGTACAGGTGGGGAGGTCATGCTGATGTGGGTGCACCGCCCTAGGTCTTCACCCCCAGAAAATTTAAGCCAAACTGCTTGCCCTCCACACCCTTAATGCAACCACAAACCAAGCTGATGCCTGAAGATTTGGTGAGCAGCTGTGGTCCTCACATTATGGATGCTTTGCTCTGGCTGGGATCTGCAGAGGGATCTGTGCTGGCAGCACTAGAGAAAGATTTCCTCTCTGCAAAGCCTGAAGCTTATTCCTAGCTATATTCATCCTTGCCTGAAACACTGCTTCAGGATGAAGCATGACTTGGGTACAAACACTGCTAGAGCAGCAGAAAGCTAAGCTATGATGCTGCAGCTCTGCAGTACATCTTAGCTCTTAGCTGTACAGCCAGTTATTAAGTAAAAGGTCAATTTCTCCATGGCATTACATCTTCTCTCATTTCAAGTAAACAGCCTTAAGAGCCAGATGTTTCAAAAAGAAAAACAAAGAGGGATTTATACACTACATGGAGCAGAGCAATTTCCATATCTGACACAACACAACACCACCACCAAGTAAGAACTAACGAGCAAGGCCCTTTCAGCTAATTGCAGAATAAACTAGGTTGGAAAGGACCTTTAGGATCACCAAGTCCAACCGTTATTCCAGGACTGCCAAATGCAACAGAATTTGGGCAACACCAGAGCTGCACTAACAGCAAGACAAAGCATTAACTGGTTTGTGCTTGTCTGCCTGCCTTCATTGCACTAAGTTCAACTGAGGACATTCAGTGGCATGAGGAAGTCATGAAGCCACCCATGCCAACATGGAAACAGTGTGACTGCTGGAAGAATGACTGGAAGGGATGTGAAAAACCGCCTGGCCAGGAACCCACAATAACGGGACAATTTGCCTCCAGACCTGAGAAACTTGATCAGATACTGGGCCAGTTTATCACCTAAGCGTGGTTTTGCTTTGTAACATCCACCTTATTTCCCAAGACAAGGTGAAAACACGTATCTCGTGAATTTGATAAACTAACTGAATACAGCTGTTAAAGGATGACAAAGACTGGAACAATTCATCATGGGAAGCACAGGATGACCTACGAATTATGCTGTCCCTCAAACGACGACAAGATCTGGGAGGTGGGGTTATACCTAAATGGGCTATACCTAAATGGGTTATACAACTCAGCCCCTGCTCTGACAGGCTTCAAAAATCAGGAAGGAGTCAGAAATTCAACCAACATGTAATTAGGTGTTGGAGGAAAAAAATATTACTATGAGTTAGTAACAAGCAGCTGCTTTTAGCCAGTGAACCATGGCCGAAGCTATGTAGTATTCCTGGTGGTGCTCACAAATAAGGATGTCTAATAATGCTTGAAACTCCACTGAAGATCACTCACTGTAGCCTTATGGACCATGCTTTGGGTACCATACATTTTAAAGACAATAGAGTGCAGGTGTATTGGAAAAAGTTACCACAAATGGGAAAAAACTCAAGAAACCTCACCTCAGGAATTCAAAAGATTTAAAAGGAAATTGGCAAGTAGCACAAACACAGAAGAAAGCACAAAGCTAATTCCAACAAGATCTTACTGGTTCTATAAATGCATTAATGAAGGCAAACAAAGGGCACGTCTATCAACCAACGGGAAGGAGAAGAGAGTACATGACATAAGACACCACTACTCAAAGCCTTCTTTGCTTTGTACTTAAGCACTCAAGGATGACTTTCAAAGACTTATCTTGTAAATCTTCCAATCTTTTTTTCAATCCGTTCTTTATTTGCCTCCTCCCTTGTTAAATGTATTTTCTAAAGGTTAACTGTGAACGGATGTTTAAGGTTGAGCAACCTCAACCTAAAGTACAGACTCGTCAGTGCTGTCTACACAGGGTAAGGGGGGGAGGGTCAAAATTGCCTGTATAGCTTTGCAAGGAAGAGCCATGCATCCTACTAGGGAGATCACAACTCCTTGGTGCTCATGTATATGCCACCATTAATTTATCATTGATTTTTACAAATGTCAATATAATGACCACAACTGGTCATCTTTAAATCTGATCAAAAAGCTGACAGCAAGCCAGCCACCAAAAGAAGAGAAAACATCACAAAGCAGAACTTCCAGGAAGGCTTCACAACACTCATGGAGCTGTGACACAGCCTTTAAGGACAATCTTCCTGGCTCAAGCATGGGCAAAGTACTGGGGACACAAGCCAACAGTTAGGATTTAGGGCTAAGAACCTAAAACTGAGGCACTGCCAAGAGGCATGAGATGACTCAGCCTTCCAGAAACAGAGGGGGCGAGGGAAAAAAGGAAGACATGAAAGACAAACAGACCCATGCCTGAGTCACTAAGAAAATAAGGAGTATGCAAAACAAGGAAAATGGAAACAGGTATAGAGGGGAAGGAAAAAGAGCCTTCATTCACCATCCTTCTAGCAAAGATGGTGGGAAGAAGGAGAGGAGCTGGAGTGAGTAGGTGCCATCACCTCCATTAACCCTTCCTTCAGGAGCAGGCACACACCATGGGAACCCGAAGGTGGAAAAGCCAAGGATGAAGAAACATCAAAGGAGCCAGTATATGGGCTTTGTCCTTGTAACAAGACCCAGCAAGTTAGAAAAGACAGGTCACTGGATGTGAAGTCAGCCCCTCTAAAGCACCACACAGGACAGTGAAGAGGACACAAACCCCCGTGGCCCCCAGTCACTACTGCTCACCATGCCCATTGCAGTAATAGATCCACTTCTCCCTGTTCTGCGTCGGGGTGGTGGACTTCTTCATAATAGCTTTTTCCACAATGGCACTGGGATCTTGCCTGGGTCCCTTCTTCAGAGTCCGTGAGCTCTTTCTTACACTGCAGACAACAATAACCACCAGGACCAACAGCAAGAAGAGGACAATCATCCATGGCAAGTGTTCGTTGATGTCAAAGTGCTGGTGAACGTTTGGTGGACCTCGCCGCGGGGGTCTGTATGGGACACTGGACTTCTCACCCCCCACCATCTCTAATGATGGCTGCTTCTCCAACCCCTGGCTGGTCTGCTTGTGCCGGTAGCTCTGTGCCTGGCTGGTGGCACCAGAGCCAGCAAGGGTCCCACCAGCACTATCTGTCTCATTGGCTGAGGTTTCGTTGTAGTAGCTGGCTGCCATGCCGCTGGACATGTGTGGCACTGGAGAGGGGACAAAATCAGGAACTGAAGAGTTCAGACCTGCAAAAAGAGAAGCGAGTTCAGTGTCACAGCACCTGAGATGCGATATGGCATCACATCACAGTCTAAGACCTGCCTGAGCATCTGCTTGGCCAGCAGACAGAAACCCAACGCCAGACAGCGAGAAAGGGAAGAGGTGAAATTGAGGTTTGACTCTGCGAACAGATGGGTACGGTTACAGAGACAGGTTCAAGGTAAAATTGACCCTTGCTGGTTAAGACTAGTGGTGGCTAATTAAAAAAAATGAGTTCTTAAAGGCATGTTGTCAATCTGTGTTTGTTCCACATCCAGTATTTCTGAGGGAGTTTTTTTTCTTTCTTAGGTTTATGAACATTAGTTTTACTCCTGTTGTGGAATTAGGTTTTTTGGGGGCTAAAAACACAGGACAGTTTGGAGGCTTAGTATCCCTCTACTGGGTTTTATTAAGGAAGCACTGCTTCTGTATCAGCACTGCAAGCAGCTGTGGAAGCCATCAACTACAGAACAGGTTTCTGTATAGCAACAGAAGACATCAATCTTCCCCCTAAGAGCTACTTTCCATCTTTACTGAGTTTTCTTTTCTACCAACAGCTCTCAAGTCCCAGCCAGATGAGAAGCCTGGTGAGAAAAGGAAGGGCTGTTGTAGTGAAAACTAGAGCTTACTTCGGAAGCTGAAGATCACGTCTCATCCCATCTGAGCCAGAGAGTGGCTGTAACCATTAACCAGACTGTGCCTCTGAGCTTGTTACCCAAAACGTTCTGACCAGAATGTGAACAGGGAAAATGCTTTAACTTTTACCTAATTGTCTGCAGTTGTCTTCAGCATTCAGGGAATACCTCCTGTCCTTTCCCAATGACACACCTATATATCCTATCAAGCTTTGAAACCTAACAAGGAAGAGTCACTGGAAGTCTACCACTGTCAACACTTCCCTGTCATATTTACCAACTCAGGTGTTCAGGCCATCAAAAGTTGTATGTTTTGTGAATTAGAATGCCCTATCCAAGACACTGCAAGGAACTCCTTCCCAGGTAGTGCTGAGCGCCGCCTCAAATGGGGTCCTACAGCACCACCGCAACTAGCCACATCTCAATAAAGACTATGATGATGTACCATTTCCAAATAAGCAAGAAAATAGTGAATTTAACCTGGGTCTCCCCATCAGTTATAACTAATGGAAATCTTAGAGACTGAAGAAAAAATGTTATAGGACACGCTAGGCTCCTGGACAGCTCATTTAGCAATGGTTCCCATTCAAGCCAACACACCAGCACAGTTCAGGGGGAAATGAAGCAAGGAAAGCATAGGCGTGAAAGCAGTGAATTCATCAGAGGAGTCTGGTAGAACAAAGCTCCTCTCCTCTCTGGGTTTTCCTGCTGCATCCCACCTCACATTTGCCACAAATGGACAGAGACTTGAGCCAGGACAACACAGAGACAGGAAAAAAGGCTGGGGAACATGATGTCCTTTCAGTTCAAACAGTAGGATGGCCAGAAGTTCAATCATTACTACAGTCCCAGTGAAAATGTTATTAAATGTAGTTTAACACAAGTGAGGGCAATCTCATGCACTCTGGAGCTGCCTTCTGGCCAAGCAAAAGCACCACCCACAATTTAAACCAGGTTGCCCTTTAACAGCCTAAAACCAACCACGACCAAGGCAGAAACGCAATGCCACAACCAAAACCACATCTGTGGTTCAGTGGTGGACATTACCTTTGGGAAGCTGAGCAGTGGGTGGAGCTTCATAGGGCTCTTCACCCACTTCGGTGCTGGACGAAGTCAAAGATGTGTTCGGGAGAGACGCTGGAGAACCACAGACATTGTCACTCTCCTTTGTCCCTGGCTTGATGACCACCATGTTTTTCCCAAAGCAGTCAGTGTACGTTTTGCACTTCATCACACTAGAAGGCACATCAGAAAAGGTACCACGAGGGCACGGCTTGCACCTAACATCTTCCGTCTCGGTTCCTTTCTTGCGGACGCCCCAGCCGACCGGGCACACCGTGTAAGGGACGCAGGTATCGTTCGTCTGAAATGTACCAGACAGGCAAGTGCACTCGCGGTCAGTCAAGGCAGCACAATGAGTTTTCTCAATCATTGGCAGTTCACAGGGCTTTCTACAAGGGTGGCACCGCTCTATGCCGTTCTCATGCTTAGTAAAGGTCCCATCTGGACAAGGGCTGCACTCTCTTAAGGTACTCTTTGTACAGTGTTTAGACACATAGGTTCCTGCAGGACATTTATCGCAGATCAGCTCTTTATTGGTGGCACGGTCGAGATGGCGGTACTTGCCAGGGGGGAGGCTGATGGCATTCTGCTCAGAGGTCAGCCCCAACTGACCATAAGCGGTGCCAAGGAGCATGAGCAGCTGGAAGACAGACAGGAGGTATTAGTTAGCAACAGCATGAGATGGAGCCCTCTCTGCCAGCGATCCCACACAGGTTCACAAGGGATGTCCCAGAGCCTTGGGACCTTGGAAGTGTTACTACACCCATGGAAGCAACCTCAGCAGAGTCAGAGTGGAAGAGAACCAGTAGAGGTAGTACCATGCTCTCCAGACACATCACCAGCTACAACTATAATCCCTTAAATCTGACACCATGGTTCTAGGTGACACTAAGCACCATTTATACTGCAACCCTGACAGGGAGGCAAATATCGCTGTGTTTGAGCGGTACATGCTACCTGCCACCCCAGAAGAATTCAGACCAGCTTTGCATTTCAAGGCTGAGGTTCTCCAGCACAAGCCAGGCGCTTGCCAAGAACACAGAAAACACATGCCGGTGGCAGCTCTGACCTGTAAAACTTCCCTCCTCTGTGTCTGTTAATCTGCACTTGTCCAAATAGCTACCTTTATAAATAACACGAACAGTGATGAAATCCAGGCTAGCAGCCACTACCAGACTATTTCTCAGCACCTCTGCCCTTCCATGAGTTTTAAGACCCTGTGTAGGGTTTGGTGAGACCACAAGGGATGTTCTGCTTTGAGCCTCCAACCACATCAGAACCTACTTTAAACTGGATGCATTACCAACAGGAGAGAAACCCAATGCTATTTTTAAGCTCTTTGTGGAGCTCAGTTCCTCACTGCATCAGATACAGGTAACAGGTCTCCAGTTTTTAGAAACTAAACTGCATCCAGCTGGGCTTGGCTAGATGATGGCTACAAATCTGTTTATCTCCACCTATTCACAGTTCCAAGGCTTTATTCCCTCAATTCCTCTGCATCGAGGCTGTACCATCCCTAAGAGAAACTCCATCTACTAAGTCAGACCTCTGCTTCCTGCCAAAGACTTCTCATCCACAGATTTAACGCCAGTTACACCAGCAGAGACAAGATACTAAGAACAAAAGGCATTTCAAAAGAAAGGCTGACAACCTCACACAGCATGCAGCAATAGAAAGCACATTTTCAAACAGCTGCAGGCTGAGTTAGGAGAGGAAGAGAAGGATGAGCAGAGGTTACCTTGAGTTTCCAAAGGCGCTTTCTACACTGAAGGTAAAAAGACCACAGACCCCAACACTTTCCAACTGCACAGCCAGGCATATAAATCGCTTGGCTGTGTTACACAAGCCCTCCTCTCTTGCTCTGCTACCTATTCTGGGCCACCAGCCAACAAAAATATATTCAGAAGAGAAAAAAAAGGAAAGAGAAGGCTCCCAACAACATGACTCTGCAGAAGACACATCGCAGCACAGCCGCAAGCCTCGCCGCGGCATTTTTGGTGCAGTCTCCTGCTTCCTGGAAACACATCGCACACTGCTGTTTCACCTGCTCAGTAATTTACAGCTCAGGATTTGTAGAAAACACCCCGCGTTTTAGTGTTTTATTTGCTTTTCTCCCAAAGCGGCAGCAATTACAGAGCAGGCAGAAGCAGGCAAGCCTGCAGGAGCTGACAGGGATCCTGCCGCGGCCAGGCTAATTACAGCACATCAAATTAAGAAGCAGGGCTGCCCTGGCAGGCACCAAAGGCTTACAGGAGGTATTTTATTTCTCCCCTCCCCTAAGACACGATTTAACAAAGCGCTCAGATGGCTCTAAAAAAACCTGCCCGCTGCCCCCCCTTCCCCCCCCCCAATCTTCATGACACAACCCTGCATTAGCAAACCAGATTCAGCAGGATGCAGCCGCTCAAGGTTGTACTGGGGGGAGGTTACCTGTGTTACTCATCCTTGTCCCCAAGACAGCCCCAAGCAGACAGGGTGCTGGGAGAGCCAGGACACAGAGAAGCATTCCTGCCTTGCTGGGGATGCCCTGCATGATGCTGTCTCAGATACTGATTTCTCCTTCTGCATTAAGCCAGATCTCTCAAGAAACCCACAGACAACCTTGCATGTGCCACAAATATCCCCTGTTCTCCCTTTTCATCTTCACCATCATTCCATCGCTCATCTTGGTACAGTAGTGTATTGTACAAAACTGCACCAGGTTTGGTTTTGTTCGGTTTTGGGTTGTTGGTTTTTTTAACCCTATCTCAAGCAAAGCAGCACTGGTGCTTTCAAATATCTCCAACTCTTCAGCTGCAGCCTGAAGGAACAAGCTTGCAAGCTTAGGGACAGCAGCAAGTCCCCACAGGGGGAGGCTAAGCAACGCTGAGCATCCATTATTTATTCAGTTTGGCACTTCTAGACCTTTAAAAAATACCCCAGCTGCTCAGGTTTCATGGTTGGCACGCCTCAGATCTGTCAAAGAGGGGGCAAGGAGCAGGAGGATGTCTTTAACAAAAAGGGGTGCCTGCTGGTTTGGGCCCTCATCCTCAGGACTGCTCAGCCACATGCAAAACTAAACCCCTTCTGGTTGATACACCCAGTTTCAGTGGTGAAAGCAGCAAAGCAACGAAGCAAGCTCTGCTCAGCCACTGCATTTCAGTTCCAATACTAAATAAAATGTATAGAGTAACAAGAAAAAACATAGAAAAAAAAGAATGGGTGCAAGACAACACTAATAGGTAGATTTAGTTTCAAGCAGTTTTGGTGCTGCTCTCTGTGCCCAACGCAGTAGCATGTCTCAACACTGAAGCCAAAAAGATCAAGTGGGACAGGACCAAAAAAAGCATCCCATCAACACCCTGAACCACAGTGGCAAAGGCACTTCCCACCCATCTCAACCTATTCCAACACATGGAGGTTTTACAACATGAGGAAAGCAGATCAGGCTGGGGCAGGGAAATGGCTCAGACAAAAGTATCTCCATGCTCAAATGCTGCAAACAAACTCTTAAGCCAGCAGCACCCCACAGCTGATGTGAGCATGACCCACCTTGCCATCACCCAGCTTGATGACCCTATCACCATGCCTCCATCACCCTCTTAAATAACTGCATGCTGCAGGAGAGACCCAGTGGGCAATTCACACAGTAAACAGCTTTCAGGGGGGCTACAAGCTTCTTGGGCACACAAATGGGGTATGTGGCTGGGAATCCAACAGCTCATTTGGGATCCAAACCTGTTCAGTGAGTCAAAACACCAGCAGAAAGTTAGTGGATCAACAGGTATTTGTGTCCTGAAATGAGGTGACACCTCGAGACGGTCATAGATTTGGGTTGTGTATAGTGCCACCCTGCTGCCAGCCCTGCAGAGAGGCAGCGATAAACAAGAAATATAAAAGAAAGAAAAAATAAAGAAACCCAAGCAGCTAAACACAGGGCACCCCTGGGGGGGAAGAGCAGGAGAAGCACCAACAGTGCTAAATTTGTGCTCTAGGAACCATTTCCAAGCAAACCCAGCAGAATTCGGTAGAAATGGCAGCAGGCTCCATGGGAATGCCGTGGCACAGTCAGATACAGGCTGCACAGCCTGCCACCCTTCCTGAAGGTTCCCTGCACCCCCTGCTAACCAGCACCAGGAAGTCACTTGTGACATTAGAATAAGAGACAAAAACTGAAAACCAAACCCAGAAAGACAAATGAACTGTTCTGGAAGTTTGATGGTAACTTTGCGGGCAGAAGCAGCCCACCTCCTGCCTTGCTCACTGTAAAAATGATCAAGTTACTCCAAAAAAGTTGCCTGTGAGGAGAATATTGAAGACCAAAGCAAGTTTCTACTTCTTGCAATGCAAACCAGCTACTTCAGCTGGTTTGGGGTTTATGAACCAAAAATCCAGGGCTTACCCTACTCAGCAGTCCCTTTACTACATCTCAAAATGCAAGCAGCCAAGCTTACCAAAACAGCAGCACCAGCACATCTGGTCCCCATGAAGGAAAACCCAGCAGCTATTCCCTGAAGCCAGCGCAGACCAAGGCTCAAAAGCACCCTTGTCAGCCACAGATGTGCTCCAAGCAGATGAAATCCCTCAGGTTCCCAAAAGCCCCCAGTCAAAGCAAGGTGACATCGCACTGGTTTGAAGCAAGGGCATTGAGGGAAATGGTGGAAACTACCTTGCAGCAGCCGGCGGGAGCCTGAAGCACCCACTGAGTGAGGGAAACCATGACCAACACCAGACTTACGCAATCTGCTGAGCCGCTAGTGCTCAAAAAACAAGCGGCCAAGCAGATTCAGGTTTGCTGCACCAGTACGAGCCCCACCAACTACTGATTTAAACACTTCCATCAGGCAGGAAAGACATTAATTCCTTCTAAGGACAAAGGGGATTGCCCCAAATCCTAAAGATGAAGATGCTGGACGAAGAAACCCCTGACTGGTGGCTATGGGAGCATCCTGCCAGCTCATGAGCAAATGGGAATTTTCTCTTACAGCCCACTTGCTCATCCCATCAGCACACACAGAGGTTTGAGTACACCCGTGCACAAACAACATTCGTGCTTGCCTGCTCAGCATCAGATTCATTCTGCAAAATTGCCACTGTACTTCCCTACACCGTTATGTCACACTTCCCCCACTACCCACCCTTCCCCTTCCCTTCATACCAGCTATTCCCGACTGACCTCCAGGACCCCAGCTGGAGCTCTGTATCTCAGGCTCCCCATCATCATCTCATCTTCCAGACACCCAGCAGTACTCTCCCCTCCCTGCAGGAAACCAGCAGTCAGGAGCACTCGGCCAGCACTGTGCACAGACCCTGGCTGCTCCATGACTGAACCCTTCGCCTTCAAACCAAGGAGGCCGTTTCCCACCTAATGCTCTCCCAGCTTTAGATTATTTTCTGTTTGCACAGATTCCTGTCAAGCCAGTACCAGCTTGCTAAAATCCACCTTGAGTTCAAGAGCAAGTGCGCTGCTCGGTTACACAACCCAGCCACAGCAGCTGCGGCGTGTGCCTGACATACTGAATTACCATCTCTTCCCAAAGAAACGGGATATAGCCATAAAGTGCTTGACTGAGAAGGGCCCCACCTGAGCAGGTAAACCTGGAGGTGAACCTGCCGGAAAATATTCTTATGTTAAATGAGGACAAATGTCTCCAGTGAATTTGCAACTGTGAATTCTTTTGCCTGTTCAAAAGGTGGAGAGAAGCAGCTAGGAGGGGATGGATGGGAGGGGATCCCAGCCCAGTGCCAAGCAGTGAGAGTGGGACACAGAGACAAAACACGGAGCTTATCAGACTTCAAGGTGCGGCGAAGGCTGCGGGAAGGATGCTGCCCTTCGCCCGCCTGCAGGGGACAGCGAGGATGGAGCAGGGGATGTCGCGCCCAGCCGGTGCCCGCCGCAGAGCTGGGGATGGCAGCATCCTCCAGGGAAAGCACAGGGGAGCACCCACACCGCACGGGCGGCGGAAGGAGACGGTGAGGCACCCAAATACCTGCATACCCCCAAAACACAGCCCTGCCTACCTGCCCCCTTCCCCAGGCAGCACTCCCCATACACACACCCGAGCAGGAGGGCGGGCGGCAGCCCCGCACTGCAGCACGTCCCCACCCCGCGGACACGCGGATCTTGCGCAGGTGGCGACACTGCACTCGCGGAGCGCGCAGTGCCGGGCGGGCACGGCACTCCCGGTCCACTCACCGTGAGGAAGCCGGCGAATACGGCGGCGCTGGGGCACGCCACGGCGGCCCCCATGGTGGCGGCCGGGCCGGTTCCGCCGCGCCGCGGGGCTGCCTCAGGCGGCGGGTCGCGGTGCCAGCGGCGGCCGGTGCGGGCAGGCGCCCATGGCGGGGCCGGGGCCGGCCGGGGCGGGGGCCCTGCCGCCCGCCGCGCTCCCACCTGCCTGCGGGGCCGCCGGCTGCGCACTGCCGCGGCGGGGCGGTGCGCACGTGGGGCGGCGCGGTGGGGCGGGGCGCTTTGTGGCGTCACCCGCCCGCGCAAGAGCGCGCGCAAAAACGCGCGCAAGGGCGCCCCCCCGCGCAGCGCCGCACGCACCCCCCCGCCCCACCCCGCCCCACCCCGCCGTCTTCCATCCGCGGCCGCGGAAGAGTCGCGCGCTGCCTACAGGCGCTGCCACGCGGTGCGGAGGCTCGTGCTCCCCTTTCTGCGTCCGGCCTGCGCTGCGCTCCGCGCCTAGGGAGTACCGCGCCTAGGGAACACCGCGCCCGGCTCTGCCGGGGGTATTAACGGAGCGCCGCTTCTAGCCGGGGCTGGGAGCGATGTACACAGAGCTCCACGGCAGCGATAGCACTGACCTGCCAGTACAAATCTATCCCTGTGCCAAATCCCACATTGAGCGCATGGAAAATCGTGGAATCACAGAGTGGTTTGGGTTGGACTTTACAGCTCATCCAGTTCCAACGGGCTGGGACACCTTTCACTACAGCAGGGTGCTCCAAGCCCCTGTGTCCAACCTGGCCTTCAACATTTCCAGAGATGGGGCAGCCACAGCTTCTCTGGGCAGCCTGTGCCAGTGCCTCAGCACCCTCATAGGGAAGAATTTGTTCCTCGTATCTAATCTAAATCTACCCTCTTTCAGGTTAGAACCATTCCTCCTTGTCCTATCCCTACTTTCTCTTAATAAAAGTAGGGCCCTATGCAGTGTCATTGCCTCCGTTGCCTGGACTTCCACAGAAGGATGACCATCTCCCACCCACCACAGATTCAAGGATGGAAGCACTGTGTAGGAAATGTGCTTGCTCCAGCCCTGCTGTATGCTGGTTTAGCATCTCCCTCCATCATCCTCTCTATAAATGGGGTAGGCATAGTTTCTTTTCCTTGATGAAGGGTGATGTGATCATGTAGAAACAGCAGGGTGGTGAGTGTTCAACACCATCACATTTCGGGTTGTGGTGATATAAGGAAGAAATTTCTCATGACGAGGGTCATGAAACACTGGCACAGATTGCCCAGAGAAGCTGTGGCTGCCCCATCCCTGGCAGTGCTCAAGGCCAGGTTGGACACAGGGGCTTGGAGCAACCTGCTGTAGTGGAAGGTGTCTCTGCCCACAGCAGGGGGTTGGAACTGGATGAGTTTTAAGGTCCCTTCCTACCTAAACCATTCTATGATTCTATGAACATGTAGCCCATTCCCTGTGATTGAGGGAAGTGTCAGGGAGCAGACACATCCCTGTATGAGTGAGGCTTAGCTGGAAATTGAGGGTGGCTACAGCAGAGACAGTGCCTTCATGGACCATCCTGCAATACCTGAACAGGGTGGGCAGAGCAGGATCCTGGTCACAGTGTCTGTCAATGGCAATGGCAAATGATGGAAACAGGTCCATGTCTATCCAAGGAGCCAAGAGGAGCAGGAGATGGAGCCAGAGAAAGGACTGGAAGGGCTCCAATGAAAGTCCAAGGTCCTTCCAGGGGACAGGAACAGAGATGAGGTTTCAGGGTGGCTTCAAGGTCCAATCAGGAGATCCAGCCAGGGGTGGGCAAAGCTGTTCAGGGCCTTGAAGTTTTATGAGGGCACCAAATCAAGGCATTACATGACTCTGCATTGCTGGTTGCCTGTGGAGGAAAACATTCAAATGCCTTATTTCCAGAGGCTGCAGAAATCCTTTTGGCCAACAGTGACATTCTGGAGGCATCCTAAAGACAGATGAAGTAAGGGAGGATTTCAGTGTCACACCGAAGTGAGCAGCACAGAACCCCCATGAATGACAGAAAGTCTCCCCCATCCCCCCAAAAAAAGTAAACAGAGGAAGAAAAAATGATATTCTTGCTCTACAGGAGTACGGGTTTCATCCAAACCTATCTGGAGCTCACCAGAAACCTCCTCCTGGTTTCAGGGAGGTTTGAATCAAGCTAGAAGGCTTCTCTCCCAGCCAAGGTGGACTTTTTTTCTCTATGCTTTCCCCATATCTAATCCTGGAAGGGAGCAACAACCCTCTGGAGCCTGGGAATAAGCCTGGAGAAGAGCTTTCCTCCCAGAGCTGGGGATGCAGTGGCAGGACTGCTGTTCCCAGGGGGTGATAAGACAGACAGTGTCATGTGTAGAGGGAGAGGACTTTCCTCCACAGCTGGCTGTGGTCAAGTGCTGCAGAACCTTGCTTTGAGCTTTGCCTTCCCCTGGGGCCACCAAAACTGGGAACAACATGCTCTTCCCAAGAAGTCAGGGAAGGGGAGCCTCATTCCAGACAGAGATCATGATGCAAAGCAAGACCCAGTAAGGTTATCCAGAAGAAAACCAGGAATGCCCATTGCTGTTTTTAATTCAGAACAAATGGGGAAAATAATAGGCGGTAGCAAAACAGGTAACACGAGATTTTGGGATGCTGAAGGGGATTTTAAGTTGGAAAATGTACAGCTTCCTGGTTAAACATAGGTCAAATCTTGCTCCACTGGTGCAGAGCTAACCAGGATGGTTGTGTCCAGGCTACAGGAGGGTTTGAAATGCCCTGGCAACACCAACGCACAATGGATCCACTGAAAGGCAGCGTTAAGATTGTATTAGGGAAAAGCAGAAAAATAATCATCTGGAGGATGGAGTGACTCAGGGGACTGGCAATGAGATGGATCATGTTACTGCCATGGAATGGATTCCAATTAGTTACATCCGCTTTCAATTATTATTATTTATACAGAACCTAAAGGCAGTCACAGATTATCCAAAAATGTGTGGTCTGATCTGTAAATCTCCCTTCACTTCCCCCCCCCCATCACAGCCCTTGTAATGACAAACACCAGTCACACTGCCTAGACTGGTTCATACTGGCTGCGACACAAATTGCTTATTAACATCCAGCTTGCTGCATCTCCACTTTTTTCACTCTTTGAAAGGAAAACAGGGAAGCAAATGACTGAGGTTGGAGTTTCATGTTGCATTTTTGCTGGCAACAGCATCTCAAGAAGTTCCTCCTTGCCTCCCTGCATTTGGTTCCTTTCCCCCCCCCTTGTGCCACCCCATGAGTAATGCACATACAGGCCTCAGGGATCAGCTGGGTCAGTGAACTGGTAACTGTTAAAATGAACAAGAAGGAGGGTATTTTTAATCAGAGTTGGTGAACCTCGCTGTTGACCAGAGACTCCTTGGTTTTCACTAAGATGGTGGCAGGAGTCTGAGTGAGTGATGAAGGGACATCCACCAACCTGGTTTGCTGCCAGATACCATCTTCTCTTCGATGGCAAGCCCTCTTCTCTCACAGTGAAAACCCAGTGGTCCTGCTTCATCTTCTGAGGCTGTTTAAAACACATTCATGAGATTGGAGGAATTGTTTCACCAAAAGAAGTTTTGGGGGAGATGTTAAAGAATTCGCTAGAGCACCATCACTTGCTTAAGTTTTTAGAAACCAGAAGCATTCTGGGAAGTGATTTCTCACCACTTATTTAGAATAGAAGAAGCCAAGTTAATGGGGCAGACATAATTTACTTTTGTACTTTCTCATTCTCTGTACATTTTTGTACATGGACCATTGCTTCCACATATCCTGTAGAAAAAGAATATTTCTATGTTCTGTTGCTGTTATGGGAAAGCAGCCACTGTATGGGAAAATTTGCAGCTCCGATTCATACAGAAACTACAATTATCACTTGCATTAACATAAAATGGGAAGTTAAATCAACACAGCCCGTAGACTTCCATGGGTGAGGGAAAGGATAGTTTGGGTGGGGGTTCTCACCCTTCTGGCCCTCCTTATGATCTCCAGGAAACTGGGGAGGGAAACGTCTACCAAGAGCAGATGGTCTCAGCAGGAATGTATAGAGATATATATACACACACATATATAAACACAGTGGTTTCTATCAAGATCCACAGCAAATAGGGCTGTCTGCAGGAAGGTCTTTTGGGTTGTTGAGGAGAGATGAGAAAACATTGGTCTTCCAGTGTGAAACAGCAACCAAAAAAGAGCATGAGAACATCCTCCAGATCAGCAGACAGAGCAGCTCCCCAGTGGCCATTTGTCCAGACTAGGACAGAGCATACTTCTTGCCATCTCCTTATTAAATGAGATTTTCTCACCTTACACTGTGGGAAAACAAAATCATACTCTCTAATACAGAGCTAAGATGAGCCTGGGTCTCCCTGTAAAGACTCTAGTCCCTACCTTAATTTCTTTTGCCAGCAGCAAGTCACTTTTATGTATTATATTGATTCCACTGACTGAAAAGCATCTTGAAGGAGGGAGGTGTGTTATAACTGGTGGATGTTCTGCCTAGGTAGCCCATGGGCAAGGAGCTGGGGGTGGCAGCTGGGAAATGAAATGTGGTGTTGTTTGATCCAGGTTTGGCAACCATTGTTCCTGAGCTTCTCTCTTTCCTGGAAAAGGCCAGTGCACATCTGGAAAGTCTGTTTTCACAGAGGACCTCAAGAAAAGAAAAGGAAAGAGTGAGTGCATAAACACCACTTTAACACAGTGCCCAGGGTAACAGCTGTGAGATAACCAGCAGGTAAGGTAGGGAGATGAGGCTGTGCACGCAGCACATCTGGCACTGCATCTTCACCCCCAGTGACAAAGGGAAGAAGGGCACATGGGGCTGGCACAGCTAATACTTTCCAGGTCAGTGGCTCGTAAGGACATTTCCTTTCTGCCCCCAGAGCAGGCAATGCAAGTGCTGTAAAGCAGAACAGTTTATCTCCATCTGAATGCATGTCAAGTTCAGTGCAGGTGGAGCAAGCCCAGCAGTCATCACATCTGCACCTTTCAGAGGAAAAATAATGAACCAATGTAAAGGTTCCCTTTAATTATACGAAGCCTTGTTTTGCAGGAGGTCCTTCAATTCAGCTTGGAAGCAAGGCCTATGTTTTGAAGGCTGGAGTCTCATCTCAACCTCACCTAAACCACTATGACTCTGGGCACTTCATATACTTCCTATTTCTTGAATGCTAGTGCTCTGGAGCTGAGGTTTGAATGGTGTCTCACAAAGCTGAGCCTTGCTCTTAGCTGCAGCATCTTGATGGTCATGAAGTTGGAAATGAAAATTATGATAATTTTTATGCATGTATCTGAAAGTCTTGCAGTGTCCCTAAGCTTATATTGGAGAAATCAAAGAAGCAAATTAAGCATCATAGCTGTGATCAGAGAGTTAGCAGCAAAGCCAAGAGCTACACATTTAAGTAGAAGACAACATGTTTTCTTGCTCCTTTGAGCCCAGTCTGAATGGGATGAGGAAGTGGCAAGGGTGATGGGTTGGTTTGCAGAGCTTTTGGAGACCACTGCAAAACTCAGTAGGAGTTTCCCAAAGCCAGCTGCTTTTCTGGGGGGGTTGTGCACTCTTATACATTCAACATCAGGAAAAGACACCCAACAACCTGGCTTGCAAATCTGTGATTCATGTCAGCTGTGGATGCAAGATCCCTGTTGTGTCTGACTACCTGGCATTCATGATGCTGCTAGCTTTATGCTTAGTATCACCTGCAGAAGGACCTTCATAGTGGCACAGGAAGCCTAAACCCTCCCAGTATGGAGATGAACCAGAAACTAACTCCCACCATCTCTAACCCAGCAGGCTTTGTTCTACTCAGCGCAGCACTTTTTTGCTTGAGTGAGAGCTCAAAGACAGATGTGCAGCCTTGGGGTTGTATCTCGGGCCTCAGGAGAATGTCCTTTCCCAAGTGACCTTGCTCAGACACCCCAGCTGGTCCCAGCAGAGCAGATCTCATTGCTGAGTGATCTTAGTCACAGAGGAAGGTCTCCTCTACTCCCCACTGCTGTTGTCCTGGAGATGAGGGTGCACAGGGCTATGCACGTCACACAGAATCACCAGGTTGGAAGGGATGTCTAAGATCATCAAGTCTGATGCCAATGGGGGGAGGATGGTCAGGGTGAGAAGTAACCTGCAAGGGCTCCTCTGTCCCTGCATTATACGTCATATTTGATGCATATGCACAGGGTACAGACTTACCCAGGGTGACCATTAAGGGTGAAAGCAAAGGGACACAAAGAGTTTAAAATAACACCTAAGCAGGCAATACAATCACATGTAAAACTTTGTGAGCTTGAAGAGGGGCAGGGACTCCCTCGACGTGGGCTACTTCCACCCAGGAATGAGATCCCAGAGCCTTTCAGAGGCTCCCTTGGTTATCTGATCACACCACAGTGGAGGGCAAGGAAGGTGAACAACCTCCCTTGCATCCATGCAGATGGTGATGGGTATAGAGGAGCTCCTGGTTTGGGAGGGCTCAGCAGGCAACATGAGGGAGGGTTCATGGGGACATGAGGCCATGACATGAAGTCACGGGTGATACAGAGAAAGCCAATGGGGAAATTAGCAATTTATCACTCACAGCATACGTAGGTGACAGAGCCTGTGAACATGCCAGGTCTCTGAATCACCAGGATTTGTGCAACCCCAGCCCTGGCAGTGCTGGGTGTTCCCAGCCACATCATCTGAGTGCTGAGGCAGCCTTTCCCCCAGAGCGGGTGGCGGTGGAAGCATGCATGGAGAGCCTGCTGTGGCTTACAGCCTAATGGCAGCTGCCCGGGGTCCAAGCGGTGGCTGGATGTCCTCAGCACCGTGGGGAGCAGGGCAAAGTGGCTTGGAGGTAATGAGATGTTCACATCTTCTGTGAGCTCCTGCAGCCCTGCACAACCATTTAAAAGCCTCGCCCATGTTTGGATTATTTAAATCACTTCAGGCTATTTAATCATCTCAAAGGCAGATGTAGTTTAAAGACTAATTTGTAGACTTAATGTGGGTTAGAGTAAGTTGGTGGGCTGTATAAGGAGCTGGTTATGCCATGATAAGCTTTCAATGGAAACAAAGGCCCAGGCAACAAGACCTTGAGCACAAGGGAGCCCAAGCCTTGTATTAAGCACCAGTTTAGGAGGCAAGAATAGCCATCAGGAAACTCCCTGCAGTCTGGCACTCTCCTGCCTTCACACATTTCTAATGTGTGCAAATCCTCCTCCAGGAAATTTAGAATTAGCACTGGTGCTAAATTACTCTGGAAGAGAGCATCTTTAGTGCAGATTACTGCTGGAGAGAGTAACGTCCTTTCTCAGGGCCTGATGTGTAGAGCAGCACCTGGATAACAGGCCAGCTCACGTGAACACATCCCTCCCATCTTACCAGGTCCCTCCTAGAGACTAGGCAGTTCTCTGTTCCCTTGGCAGCTTTCAGACTCTCTCCTGTGGTGGTTTCTGATCTGTTTTCCACTGCAGGTAAACTCAGGCTGTATGAGAGGGAGAACAGAGGATAAATCCCCCTCCCTGAGCTCAAATCTCCTTCAACCATGGCTTAAACAGTTCATCTTGAATGAACCTAAGAACTCGCCAAACACAGCTCATCTCAGCCTGAGCTCTACCCCATCACCGAGGGGCACTTGCTGTTTGGGTAGCAGAAGGATGGTTCAGTTGATATGTATCAGAGATACATACCCAGTTCCATGCCTATGGGGTAAGCCTGCTTAGAGATAGTACAGGCCAAGCCGTGTAGCTACCACCTTCCTGCTTTTATCCCAGTTCTTTCCATTTCAACTTTGTGAACTTCCTCTTTAAGCTCTTAAGTGTTTATGGGACAAGTTGTCCTTGGAAATGACAGGTCACAGCTCTAAAAGCTCTAGATGCTGCCCTGCCTAGGGGTAATACTGTAATAAATGCAATCTTACTGGCAGCAGCAAGAAAGCAATTAAGAAATACCTTCTTTCTAAGGGTCCTTGCAAACTCATTACTAGTTTCTGGCCAGAAACCTTGGAAAATTTAGCCAAACCAGCCTGGGCAGTCAAGGGACTATCCTGCCCTGCAAGCCTTTCCCCACCATTCTGCCTCTGGTCTCCTTCTCCCACTGCCATGCTCTAGCTCTCCTTCTCCCACTGCCATGCTCTAGCTCTCCTTCCCCTACTTCCCTTCCCAGCTATTCCTCCCCATTTGTGAACAAAGAGACTTAAGAGAGCAGTGCTTCACTGAAAGGAAGAGAGGCAAAGGAAACAGGAAAACAGATGATATAACAATAAACAACCATACATCTAAAGTACACAGAGAAATGTTCAGTTCTCCCATTCTCTTTGCTTTTCTGGGGCCCCCTAAGAAAGCTGGTTATTGCCTCCGTCCTGCAGCGTTGAGCTGAGCTCAGTTCACTGGTCTCAAGCCTCAGGATATGCATTTCTCCCAAGCAGCAGCCCCTCTTCTCTCATGAGACCTCACTTGGAGCACTGTGTGCAGTTCTGGTGTCCTCAACATAAAGAAAGACATAGAGCTCTTGGAGCAAGTCCAGGGGAGGCCATGAGGATGATCAGGGGACTGGAGCATCTCCCATATGAAGACAGGCTGGGAAAGTTGGGGCTGTTCAGCCTGGAGAAGAGAAGGCTGTGTGGAGACCTCATAGCAGCCTTCCTGAAGGGGGCCTATACGGATGCTGGGGAGGGACTCTTCATTAGGGACTGTAGTGACAGGACAAGGGGTAATGGGCTCAAATTTAAACAGGGGAGGTTTCGATTGGATATAAGGAAGAAATTCTTTTCTGTTAGGGTGGTGAGGCACTGGAATGGGTTGCCCAAAGAAGTGGTAAATGATCCATCCCTGTCAGTGTTCAAGGCCAGGTTAGACAGAGATTTGGGCAACATTGTCTGGTGTGAGGCATCCCTGCTGATGGCAGGGGTGTAGAACTCGATGATCTTAAGGTCTTTTTCAACCCGAACCGTTCTATAATTCTGTGATTCTATATCCGTCCATCCATCTGTCCACCTATCCATCCACTACTTATCTTTAGCTATTCAGTGATGCCCTTAGCAGGAACCCAATATTGTCATCTCCTAGAAGAAGGCTTCCTAAATAAAGTCAATACCTAAGAGTAGCCCATTTTTAATGTACAATATATAATACTGTTTGTGCTGAGCTAAGGTCTTAAGGTCATGGAGTGAGAGGAATGTGACCCAGGAACAGGAGTGCTTGTGCACCTCCAGTTTTCTATTGCTGGGTTCACTTTGTGCTCAAACAAGAGTGGCAGAGGAGAGTCTCAGAGCAGGAGCATGAGGACGTGCACTTCTGGCCGCATTGCCTGATGAGTGATGTGGTGTCAGGCAAGGGACGAGCTGTTCCCCTTCTCATTATTGTTACCAGATGAGTGGGGGACTTTTACAACTGCTGGTTTGGGATAATCAAATGCTGATTGCAACAGAGGGAGGAGGGCTGCGCTTCTCACCCCTCCTGCGGCCTGCACTAGGCAGGGAGGGGTGGCAGGCACAGCCCCCTGCCCTCTCCCGCAAGGCTTTGTTCCTAAGGGTACATCCTCCCGCAGCATCCCGGACATGACTGTGGATCCCACCCCCCCACGATGCCCAGCTCTGTCTGGGGTTATTGTGAGATGCCCAGAACAATATGTTGTGGTTAGGGATGCCTGAGAGAGCGCTGGGAGGCTCCCTGCTCCCCCTGTCTTTACTAGTGCTGGGGGGAGGCAGCTTTTAGCCATCTGGTAGCTGTGGGTTTGGTGGAGGTCCCACAGCAAGGGAGAAGGATCAGTCACCAGTCCTGTTCCTAGACAGGAAGGCCAGCATTTGGCAGTGACTCAGCCCCAGATGCGCTGTGTCTTGGGCACAGGGTGCCTTTGGGCACTGTAGCATCACAGGATAGCTCATGTGGGAAGGAACTGCAGGAGGTTTCCAGCCCAACCTCCTGCTTATGCAGGGCCAGCTCTGGGGTCAGACCAGGCTACTCAGGTCTTGGGAACCTCTGAGGATGGAGGCGGCACAGCCTCTCTGGCATCCTGGAGCAGTGCTGAACTGTCCTCATATTGGGAATGTGTTTCCTCATATCCAGTCTGAACCTCCCTTGTTTGAGCTTATGTCTGTTGCCCTCCTCTCATGTGCCACTGTGTAGAGCCTGCCTTCATCATCCTCATATCTTCCTTGCAAGTAGTGGAAGTCATTATCAGATCCCCACCAAAGCTCTCCCTTCTCCAACCCTGGACCCTCAGCCTCCCCTCCCAGGCCATGTGCTCCACTGCCATGACCATCTTAGTGGCCCTTCACTGGACTCACTCCCATGCACCCTGTCTCTCTTGTATTAGGGCTGAAACCTGGATGCAATATCCAGGCATGCTGTCATCAGGGCTGAGCAGAGAGGAAGAATCCTCTCCTTCGACCTGCTGTCAATGCTGTGACTAATGGAGCCCAAGGGGCTTTGGCCTTCTTTGTTGTAATGATGCACTGCTGGCTAATGGGCAACCTGGTGTCCACCAACACCCCTCAGGTCTTTCTGCTGGATTTGATATTTGTTCTTGATGAAGTTCACAAATACCCTTGAAGTACCAGGTCAAGGAGAGTCTGACCAGCCAGCAGATTGCCTCATGGGCTTGCCCTAGACACATGGATTTTGCTCTGAAATGGTTTGGAAAGCTCCTTCCAGGACCTACCTGTGTCTTAGGGAGTCTGCTTGTTTGGGATGTTGTGATGGCTGGAAGCTCAGGCACTTGATGCAGCATAGGCCAGTGAAATAACCAACAGCAGAATTGTATCTCACAAGGAAAACATGTACACCATCCAGTGCAGGGAGAGAACTTGTGGGAGCATTGGGGACATCAGACAGGACTTTTCCTGACAGTGCTTCATTGCAAAACCCTTGCAAGTCAGGGACTTCTCTCTGGTGGCCACAGCACTGTCAGGAGGGAAGGGAAACTGTGTCCACTCAGGCCTTGGGGTCCATTTGGCTGCTTAGTGGGGGATCCCTCAACACATCATGTTTATGCAGCCTTTCTGAGGAGTCTGGGGGCACATGACTGTGTGTGGCAAACAGCTGGGCTTCTGGTGGTCTGGACTTCTCTGTCCTTGCTTGCTGATTGATTCCCCTCATTATGCAGGGCTAAGCAAACCCTCAAAGCCAGTTTGGTGTGGGGTGTGTTTGGCCCAGGATCTGTTAGTCATCTTCCTTTGCCATGTGCAAGTGTGTTGGGAAATGGTCATCACTTTTGGTTGAGGCAAGGCAGAATAACGTTCTTCTCCACTAATTACCCAAGGAATGACAGTGTCTTTAAAGGCCATATGAAATGAGACATGTATGCTGTGAGACATGAGACATGTAGGAAGATACCATTTGTTTTCTGTGGATGGAGACAAAGACCCCCTTGGCTCCTTTGACAGAGAGCTCCCATTCTTCCCCAGCTTACCACAGCAGCCGTGCAGGGTTTCACCCTCACCATAGAAAGGTCCCTCTTAGACCAGAGGTTTTATTCCCAGGACTTCCCCACCCCAGGGCTGTTCATTCATCTCCTGCAGACAGAGCGGAGCCTGTCTCAAGAGCAGATGCAGAGCAGGCAAAGCTCCCCATGAGATCCTTCACCACCAGAGATGATAAACAGATGGGGAAATCTGCTGGGAAACGCACTGACGTAAGAAGTAGGTGAGAGGCTGGAGCATTGTCCCCAGGGAGGTGGAAACATGCTGAGAAAGCTGGATGCACAATGGCTCTTTGATTCTCCCAGACAGATAGCTGCTAATGGACCGTTTCCTCTCCCAGCCCTCCCTGCAGGTCGAAGATGT
This sequence comes from Agapornis roseicollis, assembly GCA_002631895.1. Classification (NCBI taxonomy): domain Eukaryota; kingdom Metazoa; phylum Chordata; class Aves; order Psittaciformes; family Psittacidae; genus Agapornis; species Agapornis roseicollis. The sequence continues at coordinate 43,569 of NDXB01015812.1, read as the reverse complement.
CTTGCCTTTGTGTTATCTCTCATCCTGACTTCTTCTCTCTGGGATTTCCTCTGACCCCCTTCAGCAAGCTGCTGGGCTCCAGTCATCCCGGGCTAGCATCCTTTGTAGCATCTGTCAGCTGGAGATGCTGCTCCGTCTGGAGGTGCTGCTCCGCAGAGGATAATAACCTACCACTGACACACGTGTGCGGACCATAGCCCCATGGAGGAACCTCAGCACTCCCATCCAGAGGGAGGTGGGCTCAGGCATTTCTCCAGGCTCTCAGTCTAACCTGACAGCCCTCCTTGGAGGGGTTTTCACACCAGGGCTGCACCCCACTTCATCAGTTCTTCTCAGAAAGACAAAGCAGTCCCTACAATTGCCATCCATGCAATTTTGTGTGTTTTGCACAATATACCCCTCGCTTTCCCTCTGAAAATTAAATGGGGAGCGGTCATCTTCCAGGAGAGCAGTGCCTCGGGCTGCTGCACCAGGCACACGAGGGAGAGCAGCACACCCAAGAAATTCATCCCTGCAGCATCTGCGTGCTGAGCTGGTCTTTATTATTAAACTTTAATTACCAGGTCTGAATTTTAATAGAGAAACTGTATAATTCCACTTTATATCCCAGCCCCAAGGCCAGGTTGCCAGCATAAGAGTCCCTAATGATGTGGTGAGGGTTTCTTTGGCTAATGAAACAAAAATTCTCACTGGATTTGGAAAAGCAGGAAACAATTTGCCCCAGGGGAAGGGGAGGCAGAAGGCTGCCCGAGATGCAAAGCTGCTGGGAGGCTCTGACATCCAGACATATATTGCTGTTTGAAATGCTTAATAGTGAGCAACAGTACAAAGCCCTTTCTTTGTTCATTTCTCTCCCTAGCACTTCACAGCATACAATAACTTGGATTTATAAATTAAACATACTCCTTGTTTTTATGAATCATCTACTTCTTATTCTACAGTCCCATAATAGGATTTTTAATTGCCTGTTATAGAATCATGCATCATCCTTGCAGTCTGGGAGTGTGAGTGTAACCATGAGTTCATTGGCCCATGTCAGCTCTAAATGGTGGAACATAGGACAATTGTAATTAAGGAGAATTGGGGGTTTTGTGCAAAAAAAAAAAAAAAAAAAAAAAAAAAAAAA